>RJWJ010008274.1:0-43233 GCA_004363605.1 Indri indri | reverse complement strand
CCGGCTTACAGCTTGAGTTCTATACTTAGCTGTGGTGCCTTGAGTTTACCCCCGAACCTATTTTACATCAGTTTCACTTGCTATTGGAGGTATGAAATTTAACGAAAATTTACAAGAACTGATGAAATATGGAAAGGAAAAGAAAGATTACCAAAACTAAGTTAAATGGAAAAGATTCAATATTAAGATAAGTCACTAAAACAAAATGCTGTCAAACTAGTATAGGCTCAAGAGGGCGAAAACTATGTATCAACTCAAGAGGGCAAAAACGTAGAACTCTGGAAGATTCTGCACTCAGATTTCTTCCCAAATGTCTTTAAGTTCCTGCTGTACTTTATATAAACAGAAATCATCAGTGATGTAATATGGGCGTGGCTTAAGCAGAAAGAGGAATTTCATTGGTATTCCCATCCATCAAAACATTGGCAAACAAATGTACGTTTATATAGAAGTACATTTTTGTTCATGCACATTTAAGTTATAATTAACTTGAGATACATAAGACATGTATTTTTTTTATGATTCTTCTCTTAACTGACTCGGTTGACAAACTAACCTCAATCACAACAAATAAAGATTGTATAGTTTTATCATCATTATCATCACCACCGTCATCCACATTATTATAATCAAATTGATGCGGTAGATATTACTGGTATCTCCATTTCGCAGCTGAGAAAACATTCTCAAGCGACGTGCCCAAGGTCATGTAGCAAGTAAGAGGTGAGTATTTGAGCCTAAGTCTGGCTGATGCGAACGTCCACATTTTACAATTTCCAGTGACCCTTGGGGTGGCCAGCTCCACAGCTTGGACCCTCAGATGTTAGGGTCAACCCTGCCCCTATCCACACCCAGCCCTGGAGTTTCTTACCTTAGGTCCTGGACGTCCGGGGTAACCTGGGAGACCCGGCACTCCAAGCTTGCCCTGCAGAGAGATTGTGGGACAAAGGTCAGAAATTTCAAAGTGGAGGTCAAAGGGGAAAGTTTAGTGTGGCCAGGGCACGGTGAAAGCGGTAGAAGGGTGGGAATCAGGGAAACGGGGTTCAGGTCGTTGTTCCTGCCTGTCCTTGGGCAGGTCATTCAACCTCAGTTTTCTCATCTGTAAAATGGGGGTGAAAGTGCCTATCGCATGTGATGCGATTAAAATAAAAGCCACATGCAAGGAATTGCTCTGGAATGCTGAGCTGAGGGGTTCTAGGAGATGACGAGGGTGGTTGCAGCCTCCTGAGGTTGAAGATAAAAGGGCGGGGGGGCAGAGGCAAAGGTCTGGATCATTCACCTTCTCCCCAGCTGAGCCTGGGGGCCCCTCTTCGCCAACCAGCCCCTCCTGCCCCTTCAGCCCCTCGGGGCCATCCTCTCCCCGGGGACCTGAGGGTCCGGGTTGTCCCTGGAATAGAAAAGACAGTCCTTCGTATCAGTCCTCCGTCCTTCCTGCTGCTGCTGGCCCTGTCTTAATCCCCAGTTCGCCCCCTCCCTGCCTTCCTCGAGCCCCCCAGACCCACGCGACCCCTCACCTGGAGGCCACCTTACCCGATCGCCTTTGAGACCCGCATCACCCTTGAAGCCTGGGAAGCCATCCTCTCCCTGGGTGCGAGAGACAGAGGTCAGAAGTCAAGACCTCAGAGGAGGGTCACAACCAGTGTCCCGTTCTTGGGGCTCCCGTCACCAATAAACCCCTCACCTTCTCGCCTTTCTCCCCCTGGAGGCCCCGGTTGCCTGAGGTGCCCTGTAAAATTTAAAAAAAAAGTTTTCAGGCTCCTTTCCTGCCTAAGAAGGTCCCCAGACTTGGTCCCCTGCCCCAAACAGCCAGGAGAGTCCCAGGAGGACGCTGGGCCAGAGCGGGGCAGGGGCAGCCTCAGAGGAAATGAACTTTTCCCCGGAGCTTCGTCCCTCCCCACTGGCAGCCTCCCAAGGTCATCTGTGTGGGGGTGTTCAGGGAAGGCCAAATTTCCAAGCGATCCATTCCCATCTCCCGGAAACACTGTGTCCACAGTTCCTCCTGGCAGGAGAAAGAGGATGAACATTCCAGGCCCGGGTCTCCTTCTAAAGGCAGAGGAATTTTCCCCATTGTGTTGGCTACAAGGCGACTCTGTGCTTGGCTACAAGGCGACCTCTGTGCTTGGCTACAGCAGGACCGGCCGCGGCCACGCAAGCCTGGACGCCGCTCACACGGAACTCTGAAAGCTGCACTTGGCTACAGCGTAACTGAGCTCAGCGGTTACCGTGAAGTTGTGCTTGGATACAGCAGAACTATGTGTTTGGGCAACAGCGCAGCTCTCTCCAGCCCCAGAGAAAAAAGTCACTTGACCATAATGTAACTGAGCTTGGCAATGATCATTCTTCAGCCTTGGCTACAATGTAACTAGGCTCAACTACAATCCAGGCTTTAACTATGTAACTATGCCTGGCTACAATGTAACAACTCTGAATTTGGGCAGGACTCTGTGGCTAGCGACAATATAGCTGCCTCTTTGATTGTGGTACGAGCTTGGCTAGAATGCAAAAACCCCAAGAGTTGGCTGTTGGCTACCGCCAAACTCTGTTCTTAGACTGCAGGTAAATTGTACCTGTACTTGGCTACAATGTAACTGGACTCCGCTCGCACTTGGACATGAACTCCAATATCCCTGCACTCAGGCAACATGGTACCTCTATTTAGCCACACCCCAAGTCTTGGTTCATCCCAGCATCCATGTGCTTGTGAGAGCATGTGGTTTTGGTCTTGGGTTATAACACAATCTTCCCCTTGGCCACCAGACGCTGACCACTGAAATGTGTTCAGCTTCTAAGGCACTTAACGGTTTTCAATGACAAGATGACAACTACAGTGTCATGCTGTCCTTTGGCCATGCTGGGTCAAAGTGACACTCACACTTTTATACATTGTCGCTCAGATCCAAATCCTACTCCCACTACATAGTGCCTGGCTGACTCACTCCTCTCTCCATACATCTAGAAGTTTCTGATGGAGCTGGGTCCCCAAAGCCAATGCCGATGAATCACCCCTACCTGCAGGCATCACCTACCTTCACACCCCGAGGTCCAGGATAGCCCGGAGGGCCTGCCGACCCCAGTGGACCCTGAGAGGAGGATGACATCAGTACCATCCTGGCCTGCCCCACCACGTCCCAATGTCCTCATCTCTTTCTTAACTGGCCCCTGACTCCCGACTCTGCCTAGCGACCTACATCCCCAACCCGGCTTCCCTCCTGATCACTCACCTGGGCACCTTTCTCTCCTGTGGGGCCCTCATGGCCTGGGTGGCCCTAGAGAAGAAACATCCCAAGGTGTCAGAGACCAAAATTTGCCATCCAAATTCCCAAACCTTCCCCTTCTCCTTCCTCTTTTTCCCAGCTCCTAGTTCTCACCGGAGGGCCATCGGCTCCTGGGATGCCTGGAATTCCTGCGTTTCCAGGGGGACCCTGAAAATAGGGGGGGGAGACAGAGGGTCTCAGAATCCTGGAGCTCCACCAACAACAGCTCAGACATGCAGCTGCCTCAAGATTAGAGAATAAGTGGGCCCCACTGGCCAGGAAATCTATCCCAGCTCTGCCCAGACTTCTGTGTGGCCCTGGGCAAGCTCCCTTCCCTCTCTGGGCCTCAGCAATCCTCCGCCTCCAAGAGGGTTAAGAAAAGGGATGGAAAAACAGTGTGAGAGACATGTTGGGGCAGGAGCTTCCTGGCCACACTTTTTTTTTTTCTTTGAGACAGAAACATTGTCAACCCGGGTAGAGTGCAGTGATGTCATCATAGCTCACTGCAACCTCAAACTCCTGGGCTGAAGCGATCCTCCTGCCTCAGCCTCCCAAGTAGCTGGGACTACAGGCAAGTGCCACCCTGCCTGGCTAATTTTTCTACTTTTAGTAGAGATGGGGTCTTGCTCTTGCTCAGGCTGGTCTCGAACTCCTGACCTCAAGCAATCCTCCCACCTCGGCCTCCCACGGTGCCAGGATTACAGGCGTGAGCCACTGCGCCCCCCAGGGGTGGGCCTAGGCAGGCATGAGGTAACGCCTTATGACCTCCAAACAACCGACAGGTCCACAGGTGGACATTTTGGCCCAGTCAGATTCTTTCCTGGAACTCGGAGGTAAGAGATACAGGAACTCATTGGATGGCTTTGGGTGATGCAACTACAGGGTCATGAGAAGCTGGGACGCGAATAATGACAAAGCACACAGGATTATGTCAAAATTGAAGCTGGGAAGGGGGGGTGCAGTGAGGACAAACTGAGATACGAGCAGAAGGAAGTCTGTCCTCCGGGGAGACGGAAACAGATGTGCAGAGCAACAAAGAGGAGACCATGAGTCCCTGGGGAAATGGCTTTTCCGGCCCATGCATCTGTCTTCTGTGACAAGCTTCTGTGGGTTTCTCTGTATCCCGACAACATCCCTTACACAGTGATCTAGCCTTGGTGGGTTTCAGTTTCTGGCAACCGACCCTTCCCCAACAATGACACTTTGTCACTCCGCGCTGGCTTAGGGAATGCCACAATTTGTCACTGTCCGGGGCTAACGAAAAGGGAGGATTTGGCTGGCGGCAGAGTTGAAGGAAGGAGACGTGAGGAGGTGGCCGTACGTGGAGCTGTCACTCACCTTCTCCCCGGGAGGGCCGATGGGTCCCTGGGGGCCGGGGAGTCCCTGGGGACATAAAGAGGGGGTGGGAGGGTGGGCGTGAGAAAGAAGCGGTGAGCGCCGATTTGGGGAGGCTGGGAGGGGTCTAAGGTCGTGACCGACAAGCACCTTCCCCCCACCCCTCATTATAGGGAAGGATAGTTCAAACCTGGGACCCATGGTTTCCCTGCTGGCCCGGAGGGCCCGGTTCTCCTGGAGGACCCTGGGGAGAAAGTGGGGGTTCAGCAGAGTTGGAAGGGGTCATGGTGTTTGGGCATCGGGAGAGTCACGAGTGGACAGGGACAGGGACGATCACGGAGTCAGAGTGTCAGAGGGCCAGGGGTCAGAGGATGGGGCACGTACCACATTGCCTTTGGCGCCTGGAGCACCGTCACTTCCAACGACACCCTGGCGGGAGAGAGGACGTGAGACTAGAACAGGACACCAAGCCGGGAGCCTGAGTCCGACTCGCTGGGAGGTGCAGGTGGAAACGCGAGTGGACAGAGAAATAGGGCAACAGAGATGGACAGGCGGGGCGGGGTGGGGGGGGGTGGAAAGAAAGACTGGGGTGCTCACCGGGCGTCCCGGGGGGCCAGGAGAGCCTCTGGGGCCAATCAGTCCTCGGGGGCCCTGCGAGGGTGGAGGAGTGTCAGCCCAGCACCCCCTCTCTGCAGGCCTGTGAGCTCTGGGGATCTTGGAGGCCTGGGTCCCTCCTCTGCACCCCACAAGGATTCCTGATACTCACCGGCTCCCCAGCCTGGCCAGTGGGCCCTGGAGGTCCCTCTGCGCCCTGTGGGAAAGCGTCATCACTTAGAAAGGGAGAGACACAACCCTCGGAGGACCACCTTCCCTCATCTGGGCAGCAGCCCCTTCCAGGGGACCTGAGCGTCCGCAGACAGAGTGCACGGGACGCCACGTGGGCCCCGATGCCAGTGCTGCACCTGCGACCCCGAGTGTCCCCTCCTAACCCCTCCTAACCCCGCAACGAGCCCCCAGCTCTGAAGCTGTATTTTCAAACCCAAGGGGAGCTGCCTAACCTTCCTCTCTGACTCGCATGCGGGCTTCTCACCTCCACACCATGCCCTGACTCTCTTCTGAACTTACCCTCTCACCATCTTCTCCGGGGGGACCAGGTTGGCCCACGTGGCCAAAATCACCCTGCAGCGGGAACAGAGGGGAATTCAGGGTGGGATGGTGCAGACGGAGCCCAGCCCCTGCCCAGGAAAGGAGATGGGGCGTGAGGAGGGAGGATTTAGACACGGGCATCGAGGCTCCGACGGAGGGAAGCGGGGGCGTGGACCCGGGGGTGGGGGGACATGACACACTCACCCTTTGGCCCTTCTCACCAGGCAGCCCTGGAAGGCCGTCAAAGCCCCGATCGCCCTGTCCAAAGAGACACCAGCTGAGCCTTGAACACTCAACCCTGACGACCCCTCCCCCGAGTCCCGTCCCCATCACTTACCTTAGGTCCTGTATCCCCCGGGAGGCCCCGAGCCCCATCTGCTCCAGAGCGGCCCTATGGGGAAAGTGAGCCCAGGGGTCAAGGATAAGCCTCCCCTGTAGCCCTCCCCCAAGTTGGAAACAACGTAATCAACACCGTCAAGATATTACTATTAAGGCCATTTATTAAGCACCTTCCTCATGCAGCAGCTTTTACTCAGGGCTTCTCTGTGTACTCATTTAGCCTTCCAGATACATCTCAGATCCACCCACTACTCTATCCCCAGGGTCCTCGCTCTGGTCCAAGCCACCATCATCCCCGAAATTAAGAACCGTACAGTATGGCCTATTGCTCCTGGGCTACAAACCTGTACAGCATGTACCTGTACTGAATACTGTAGGCATTTGTAACGTGGAAAGTATTTGTGTATCTAAACATGTCTGAATATAGAAAAGGTTGGCCAGGCGCAGTGGCCAACTAGCCTGTAGTCCTAGCACTCTGGGAGGCCGAGGATCACTCAAGGTCAGGAGTTCGAGACCAGCCTGAGCAAGAGCGAGACCCCAGTCTCTACTAAAAACAGGAAAAATTAGCCGGACATGGTGTCGCATGCCTGTAGTCCCAGCTCCTCGGGAGGCCAAGGCAGGAGGATTGCTTGAGCCCAGGAGTTTGAGGTTGCAGTGAGCTAGGCTGATGCCATGGCACTCTAGCCTGGGTGACAGAGCAAGACTCTGTCTCAAATAAATAAATAAACATAGAAAAGGCAGCCATGTGTGGTGATGTGTGCCTGTAGTCCCAGCTACTCAGGAGGCTGAGGCAAGAGGGTCACTTGAGCCCAGTAGTTCAGGACCAGCCTGGACAACATAGTAAGATCCCATCTCAAAACGAACAGCCAAATAAATAAGCATAGAAAAGGTTCAGTAAAAATATAGCATTATAATCTTATGGGACCACCCCTGTGTATGTGGTTCGTCATTGAACAACATGTCATTATGTTGTGTGGGACTATATCTCGAATTGTTTTGTTTGTTGTTTCCTTCAACATGCTAAGCGTCTCTTTTGCAGATACCATTCCTTCTGCTTGAAATGTTCTTCCCCACCCGTTCACCTGGGTATACTTCAGATCTCAGGACAAGCATCGCTGCTGGGGGCAAGTCCTTCCTGACTCTGTGACGCAGCCAGATTCCTTTGCCATACACCCGTGGAGCTGCCATTCCCTGCCTCAGAGCTCTTGTCCCACTAATGACACCAAAAGACCCTGGGGACACGGAACCAGGGCTCGTGTTGGGGGCTGAGGGATGGATTAGAGGTTGTCTGGGGACCCAGGGGCCACTCACCATCTTGCCCACTTGGCCAGGGGGCCCATGAGGTCCCTGCAGGCCTCGGGGACCCTAGGGGACAAAAAAACAGAGAAGGAGGAGGGAAAAAAGCATAAAAAGGAGGAAGGACTTACTTTAAATCATCCTCTAGGAAAGGCAGTAACTGCAAGGGTATCCCCAGCCCCTTTGACATGGGGGAGATCCATCCAATTCTGCTCCACCCCTGCTGGTCTCACCTGTGGCCCCATCTCCCCCGCCTCTCCTTTAGGACCTGGATGCCCAGGGAGACCCTTGGAGGAGGACGAGATGGAGGAACGCAGTCAGAGGGAGGTGTCCCTTCTCTGCTGACACGACCCCTCCTCCGTGCAGACCCCTTACTCACCACGGGGCCCGGGCGCCCAGTGAGCCCCACTGGGCCAGGGGGCCCTTTCATGGACAGCTGGAAAAAAACAGAGGAGAACAGAGCCTGGGGTCTCCCTCGGGAACTCCCACGGCCCCCGCATTACGCCCCAGCTCTGTCGCCCTCCCAGGTTCTTCCTGGGACACCTGCCGCCCACTCACCTGAGCTTGCTGCAGTACCGCCTGTGCCTGGGCCTGCTGGAAGGACACTGGGGGTCCTTTGTGGGAGCTGCTTGCAAACTGGAACTGGGGGGCAGGCAGTGGTGAGGGGAGCCCCGAGGAGAGGCCCCTCCTGGGTCAGGACCCCACCCCAGGACCCGGCCGCGCCCCTCCGTCTCCTTACCGGCATCATGATCACAGTGCCTGGCAGGCCCCGGACCCCGTCAATGCCAGGGATGCCCGGGAGGCCAGCAGGGCCCTGAGAGATGGTGGGAGGCAGAGAGGGGGAGAGAGACAGACAGAGACAGAGGACGAAAAGCAGAGGAGAGGCCCCCAGAGACAGAAGCGGAGCCACAGAGACAGTTCACAGGTGGGGAGAGAGATTGGCAGGCGTCAGGGCCAGCCTTGGGCCAGCGTCCCCAGTTCTAGCCCCTCAGACCCATGTTTAGTTGGACCTTCATCCTCCCAACCTGAAACCCCACTACCCCGCCCCCCGCAGAGGGACACATCCCGGGGGGACTCTCTTACCCGTGGTCCAGGGTCCCCAGGGAAACCTGGGGGGCCGGGAGGGCCTGAGGGGCCAACCACCCCCTGTTGGGGACAAAAAGAGAAGTCACAGGAAGTGCAAAGCTGGAGCCAGGCTGACTTCCGTCTGACCCACCGCTGACTCGGATGCCACCACCGAGCCATTCCTGGCCCCCCAATGCTGTATGGACCTACAGCAAGCCCCAGCTTTCCACTCTGACCCCTGCTTTGACTCATTCTTTGAGCTTAAGTGCCCGGTGGCCTCAAGGCAGTGGTCTACACCGACTCCTCGCACCCCCCAGCTGGAAGGGAACGCAGGAAGAAGAGAATGCGGCATGACTCACTCGGGGTCCTGCGGCTCCTGGAGGTCCCTCAAACTGCTGCCCCTGGAGGGAGAAAAGAATATGACCCCTAGTCCTACAAGACCCCTCAACCCCCTCGCAGAGCAGACCCCTCACCTGTTCAATCACCGCGGGTTCTCCCTTCGCTCCCTTCTCTCCAGCGCCCTGGGGCAGGGGAGTGAGAAAAAAGAGACGTGAACTTGGACACAGACCGCTCAGCTGCCCAACCTCACGTCTGTCCCCCACCCACCCCCACGCGCACGCACGCGCGCACACACACACACACACACGCACTCCCAGATCTCCTTCTTTGAAGAAAAGACCAACATGGGTTGAGAAACTCAGCCTCCCTCCATCCACTGGGCAATGCCAAGTCAAGGTCAAGGGGAGGGGCCGGAACTCCAGAGCCTGCTGCCGGGCCCTAATCCTGGATCTGCCTCCTATTAACTGAGTGATGTTGGGAAACTTAGTCAACCCTCATGGCCGGTTACCTGTAACTGCAAAGTTGGTGGGTGAACGATGGCTGTGTATATCCTATGCAAAGATGAATGAATGAAAGCAGTGCTCGGCACGCAACGGGCACTCAGGGCAAGGTAGTTCCAGCTATTCACCTCCTCCCTCGTGCAACACCAAGGCTAGAATCTGAGCTCCCTTCTCTGTCTGCATTTCGTTTTTTTTCAAGATGGGGTCTTGCTGTGTTGCCCAGGCTGGAGTGCAGTGGTGTGATCATAGCTCACTGCAACCTCCAACTCCTGGGCTCAAGTGATCCTCTTGCCTCAGCCTCCCAAGTAGCTGGGGCTATAGGTGTGCACCACTGTGCCCTGCTAATTTTTACATTTTTTTGTAGAGATGGAGGTCTTGATATGTTTATCCAGGCTGCTCTCAAACTCCTGGCCTCAAGTGATCCTCCTGCCTCAGCCTCCCCAGTAGCTGGGATTATAGGCATGTGCCACTGCGCTCAGCTCTGTTTTCCTAGGCAAATTCTTTTCCTAGGCAATTTCATCCAATCCTTTGGTCAAAGATACCATCTCTCTGCTGGTAAGTCTCAAGTCTGTCTCCATCCTAGACCATCTCTTCTGAACTCCAGAATCTTCTAAGCAACCACCCACTTGACATCTTGATGCGGATGCCAAACAGGTGTTTGCCAATATAACATGCCCCGGGCGGGTCTCCAACGATCCTCCCGCCTGGGCCTCCCAAAGTGATGGCATTAGATACAGATGGCAGCCACTCTGCATCTTACTCAACGGTCTCAACATACATCTCCCTTTCTCCACCTCCAGTGGCAAGACCAAGAGGGAGCATGTCCCCCATGGGCCCACTTCACTCCATCCCTACGGCCACTACTGTCCTCCAAGCCACCACCAGGAGTGCAGGCTTCCCCGCTGCCCCTCTGGCTCCCCCTACCGTCCACATGCCGTTCGGCAGGCAGGGGAAGCTTTTAAACCTTCAAGTCAGATCTTTTGTTTGTTTTCAAGTGGCTTCCCCTGGTGCTTAGACCAAAAGCCAAACGCCTCCCGCTTCCCGCAGAACCATCCGTTAGCACAGTGCCTGTTACACGGTGGACACATGATAAATCTTTGTCGACCGCCCTGGGGTGGTGGGAAGATGCTCTAGGCAAGATCAGTAGAAGTCAAGAGACGCAATGCGGCCCTTTGCGGCTTCGGGCGGGAATCCCTTCTCTCGCCCCTAACCCAGCCACCCAGACTCACAGGAAAGATCTGGAAGTGAGTCCGCGATGGCTGTTCTGCTGCCCGGAAATCGGGGCCCATGGTGGAGTCACCTCCTTCTTCATCCTCCCTGGCTGCTTCAGTCTCCGGGGTCCCCAGCTCGGTTCCATTGTCCGGGTCCAGGTCGTCCTGAGGGCGTTGGAACAGAGCAGAATTTGCCTCTGACTTCCTGACTGTCTGCCACCCCTGGGACTCCGCCTTCCAGCCCTGTGCACGTCCCACCAACCTCTAGGATGGTGACATTGTAGCCAGCGGTCACAGTGGAGGTGATGACCAAAGGCGTGGGTGTCAGAGGCACATTTGGAGCTGGCGTCTCTGTCTTTGGGGTGTCCGGGGAGGTCTGGAGAGAAGAGGGAGGGAGTGTCAGCTCTGGGGCCAGGCCGACCAGGACAAAAAGCGGAGGAGACAGGCCCAAAGAGCATTGGAGGCCAGTAGGCGGTTGGCTGGATGAGGGCAGCCAGCAGGGGACACCACTGTGCATGGAGGAGGGGCCTGGCAGCGGCTGAGCCCCGGAGGAGGCCCGGAAGGCAGAGCCTGGCTGGCTCCAGAGCCCCAGTGGTCAAGGTCAAACTCCAGCACTCAGGGCCAGACTCCCGGAAGCCTACCCCTCGTGTCCTCTCCCAAGGCAGAGTCCAGCGGTCAGCCAGCCAGGCCCCAGTCGGAGCGGGAGCGGCAGCGCCTTCTGGGCTGGACAGCTGCAGGGCCACCGGGTCAAGGCGGGGGGTAGAGGGGAAGAGGGCAGTGGGGGCCCAGGTGAGGGATGGGGCTGAGGAAGGGGCTTGGGACAGGCACACTACTCCTGGTGTCCACGTGCTGGGCCAGAAAGATCTGGAACTGAGATGGAGTGTGACCAGTGACTCCCCCAACCAAAGACCCCAACCAAGGACCCACCAGCTAATGACATCAACAAACCTCAATTACTCCTACAACCAGTGACCCATAAGTGACCGCCCCAGTTAATGACTTCCATCAGTGGCCCCAATCAGTGATTTTCCCAACCAGTAACACCCTCGTGACAATAAGCACTAACTTAGTCGTGACACCCCAAGGACTAATAAACCCCACCAGGGACCCCTAATCAATTATCCCACCTACCAGTGATGCTCCAACAATGAATATTCATAAGGGAACCCAACAAATGCTCTCCAAGCAATGACGCCCGCATGGCAATCCCAATAACCAATGACATATCAATGACTTCCTAGCCAACAGCCCTTCAGGGTCTCCCAAAATAATGACCTCATCCATCACCGCCCTGAAAAATCACACCAACTAGTGACCCCGATGGGTGAGTCCACTAGGCCCTCCCATCAGAGACCCCACACCAACACCCCCACACACTAGTAGACTCCAACCATTAACCCTGAACTAGTGACATCGGTAGTTTTATACGGCCAACAATGGCTTATATCAATGACCTTCAACAGTGACCCCTGGGGAGGAACACCCCAAACCAGAGAATAAGGTCACGGATGAGGGGCCGGAGAGCAGTGGGAATCAGAGGCCAGAAGTCAGGCTGTCAGGACCCGAAGTGAGAGGGGGCAGGTCCCTTACCTGGTTCTCCAGGGAGCCAGGAGGTGGGCTCGGGGTCAAAGTTCCCTTGTTCTTCTTCCTGCCCTTGCCCTTGCCCTTGCGACCTCGTCCTTTTTTCTTCCCTTTTCCTTTTCCCTTGCGCCGAGGAGGAGGGGTTTCTTGCTCACCCCGGGGGGCCTGGGAAGAGGGCCCCAGTCAGGTCTACAGCCCCACTCCCCAGCCCCTGGTTGGAGATCCCAGCACTTGGGGTCACCCGGGGGCCACATGTCGCTCAGGTATATGACCCGAGGTCGAAGTCATTCATGCTTGGGATTGGCGCGAGGTCAGGGATCACTCGGCCCCTGTGTTTGGAGTCAGAGGTGGCACAGCCCATGATTGGGGGCAGAGTTCACACCTTCCTGAGACCTGGAGCCGGGGATGGCTCAGCCTGCGCCCTCACGTCAGGAGTAATGCAGCCCCTCACTCACCCCCGTGGCTGCAGGGTCCGGGTTGTCACAGCCGGGGAGGTACCGCTCGCAGGCGTGGAAGGCAGCCCCAGGGTCTGGGCTTAGCAGCAGCTCCTGAATATCTCCCTGAGAGAGGGTAGGAGGCGGGGAAGGGGACGCTAGGCGGACTCTGAGCCCCACTTCCCCAGCAGAGATCTGCCCACCTCCTGACACCAAGGTCTGGTGATTCCCCATCCCAGAGCTCCTAAGTATAAGGAGGAGGTGGCCCCGTCACAGCCCTAGGGTCCCTCTGCCCCATGTAACCAAGAGAAGGAAAGATTCTCTCAGGGTCACTCCAACCCACAAACCACACCCCACACCTGCCCCATCAAAGGTGCATTTGTCCCTTTGCTTTCAGGCACAAGTGCACAGCTACTTTGGGCCAGGTGCCCTTTTGGGTACGGGGGCTAAGGAAGATCGTGAGACAAATGAGGCCCCCAGCCTCCTGGAGGTGACACACGGCATAATCACATACAACACAGTCACCGATAATGGTCACCATGCCACAGCATGCTTGTCACACAGCCTCATGACGCCCCCAATGTCACAACTGCCCGGCACACAATCGCACACCATCGCAGCAACCAGGTCACCGGTCACAGTCACACATCACAACGGGATCCTTCCACAACCAGCCAAGCCGTCACAATTCAGGGTCTTGTGGTTCTACGATGTCACAATCGCACACCACCAGGATGCGCACGAGCACGTGCTCTCTTCCCTTGGTTTCCTGGGGCTCGGCGGACACTTGGTGTCTCCCTTCTCCAGTGTCTTCTCCAGGTTCGGGCTGTGACCAAAATGTCCCACCGTCTGCCTCAGTTTCCCCCATCCCTGGACTCCTACCTCGAATGTCTGCTCTTCAAGGTCCTGGGTCCCCAGTACAGTAAGTCCAGCTGTGCTGATGAATCGTGGCCTCTGGCCCAACACAGGGGGCTGAGGGTCACAGTCAGCCACCAGGGTCACCATCCCGCCATCTATGCTGACTGCCACACGGTGCCACCTGCAGGCGGGCAGCCTCAGTGGGGGTGCTTCTCACCCCGCCCCTCCACGGACCCCCGCCCACCCTTCTTCTACACTCACCTGCCGTCTGCGAGGTTGACCTGCTGGGGGAGGGGAGTAAAGGAACCACCTAGGAGGCTCAGAGCTGGCCCCAGCGCCAGGCCCAGCTGCCTGGCACCCTTGTCATCGTAAACGGAGAGCAGGACAGAATGATTGGCCGGTCGGCCCCGAAGAGTGATCAGCACAGAGAAGTTCTCGGGAAAGTGCCCGTCTGGGTGGGCAGAGGAAACGGGGCCACTCAGACTGCCAGGTGGTGACCCGCATTCCCCCCCAAGGTGGAACCCCAGACCCTCCTGCCCAAACTCACCTGGAAAGAGCTCCCACGTGGGGATGCTGAGAACACTGGCCTTGCCCACCCTGAACGCCCGATCGCCCTCTGGAGCCCTCTGGGGACAGAAGCCAGGCCCCTCGGGGACCCCAGCCTGGCCCCCCCGCACGCCCAGGACCTTCAACACATCCACGAGCTCTGCAGCAGAGAGAAGCCACAGGGGAGCAGTTACGGCAAGCCCAGGACTGTAGGTCAGAGGCTCAGATTTGGGGGTGCAGGGTGCTCAGCCTCACCCCCCCCGACTAGACTTGTGGTCCAGGAGGAAGGCGCAGGCCTGAGCCTGGCACCCTCCCCTTCTTCACCCCACCACAGATGTTCCGGCCTCATCAGCCTGTTGACTCTGTTTTTTTTTTTTTTTTTCCCCCTTGGTTTTTGGTGAGAAAAAAAAAAGTTGACCTAGTTCTGGGATGAATCAAAGCTTCCTGGCCTGAGCCCCAGAGCCGGAGCCGGACTGTCCCCCTCTCCCCCAAACTCCCCCCACACCGGCTCCCTGGGGCTGCTTCCTGGGCCTGGAGCCCCCTTGCCAGAGGAAACGCACGTGGAGAACAAGGGCTCCTGCTCCGTGTTCTGTCCCTACCTTCTCCCTCTGGTCTCTTCCCTCTGACCTCCCTGGACCACCAATTCCTCGGGCCTCCTCCGTCTGCCTAGCCCAACCTCCTCCATCTGACCTGGGATGTCTCCATCTCAGATCACCCTCCCTGACCTCCTCCTTCTGACTGCCTGTCTCCGATAACCTCCTGACCTCCCCCCTCTGACCCTCTACCTCTCTCATCCCAGCTGAAAAAAGGGACCGGTCTGGCCCGACCAGATCCTAATCTAGGCCATCCTGCCGGCCCCACCCAGGCAGCCCAGCCAGGGCTAAGTGGAACCACATGGCTTGGGCAGGGGTGGGTGGGGGCTTCCCCTGGGCCCCCAGCCCCTGCCTGCTCTCTGCTCCCACCCCCCCCACCCCCCGCCCTCTGCAAACTGTCCCACTGACCCCTGCCCCAGCCTCTTGGCAGAAGCCACATTCTGTAGAATCTGCCATGACTTCACCCCCCCACCGGGGGCGGCAGTGCTGATCTCACCATTGGGAGCTAGGATGGGAGGCCAGACTTAGGGGAGGTAGGGGCTTGGATGAGGGACACCCTGCCCCGTCCCCGTTCTTCCTGGGTCAGAACCCTTGTTTCCCAGACTTCTCAGAGCCCTGTTCCAGCCTCTGTTTCCTTTGCCCCCAACTTCCCTCTTCTCGGCCCCTCCCCACCCACTCCTTGTCCTACTTTCTGTGCTGGTCTTCCGAGGTCTCTCTCTGTGTCCAGCTCTGAATCTCTCATTCTCTCTCTCATTCTCTCTCTCTCTCTCTCACTCTCTCTCTGTCTCTCCACCCGCCCTCCCCAACCACCCGCCACCAGCCCCCATCTCTAATTGCCTGTTCTGTGGCTGAGCTGTCATTAAGAGGAATTTGTGTTGCAGCCCCCTGGGGCTGAGATCTGGACTCCCAGGCTCTGCCAACCACAAGAGTCATTTCCCCATGGAACAATCATCCCCGAGCTGCCCCCTCTCCAGGCTGGGGCCCTGAGGGAGGACTGAGACCCACGACCTCACCCAGAATGGAGGCTTTCCCCCGCTCCCCGGACCCAGACTCCAGTCTCTCTGCAGGAGGAAGGGACCTCCCCTCAACCAGCACTCATTCACATAGAGAAAGTCCTTTGCAGCATCTAACCCAAAGGTCTCCTGCTTGCAACTTGTGTCCCTTCTGGAATGACCTTTCAGAAACTGACTGCCCTTTCTTTCCATGGCTGGCTTCGTGACAAGGAGACACACAAGAGCCATTGAGTTCTGCCTGTAGGACCAGGGGGTGGGAGTCTGTTGGGGCCCCCAAGGAGATGCTGGGTGGGGTCTATAGGATGTGCAGGGATGCAGGCAGAGAGTAGGCTGGGACATGCCTGGGATCCCCCAGGTGTGTAGGAGAGCGTAGGTGTGGTGAGTGTGTGTGCAGTTACGTGTTTGTGCGTGACATCGTGCAAGTGTGGGTGACTGTGAATGGACCAGGCAATGCCTGGACATGTCATTTCTTGAGGTGTCAATGTGTGCAAATATTTAGCCTGCAATGGATGGGTTAGGTGCAGTTGTTTGACGAGTGGCTGTGTGACCCTGGTGTGAGCTTGTTGTCACCAAGTGAGTCTGTGATTGTAATCGCCCAGACTCCTGACGCGGGGGCGTGGTTCTATGCGAAGCGTGGCCGAGTCAGTGAGTGGGTGAGACAGGCTTGAATGTTGGCCGAGTTTGTATGGATGCCAGGGGCAGCATGCGTGCGCATTTGAACCCGTAGGAGGGTGACAAAAGTGGGGATCGTGTGGCGGGTGGCTGAAGGGGGAGGGTTGCCTGGGCACCCGGTTGCACATTCCTGGTGTCCCAAAGGGCTTGTATTCGGGATGGATGCCTGAGATTGCAAGACCATGTGGATGCGTGAGCGTGGGAATGGGGCATAGGCCAGTCTGGGAGTACCCACGTGGGCGGGCACCTCTCTGGACTCCGGAGAAAGTGAGAAAGTGGTGTGTGTGTGTGTGTGTGTGTGTGTTGGGGGGCTGAGCTCGCCTTAGAGAGGGATTTCCGGGAGGGTTTAGCCTAGGGTCCCTCAGATCAGGGAAGCTCCATCACCTACCACCTGAGGAACCCCGACGTCCCCTCATCCCCGGGGCGCCCCCACCCCAAACCCTGCGGGGTAGGGCAGGGCGCCCGGCCAGATTTGCACAGCTGGGCGTGCGTCAGCGCTGACTCACCCATCCGGCGGCCCCCGGGACCCCTGGGGGGGGTGGCCCTGAGAAATTCCTCGGGAAAAACACCCAAGACTCTTGCAGCTGGGGGAGGAGGGGGGAGCAACTTCCACTCCCGCCCCGCCCTGCGCCCCGCCCCGCCTCGCCCCTCACCGCGGCCCTCCCCGAGGCTCTGTCCATGGTGCTGATCCCGGCTCTGGGGAGCGCGGGGTGGGGGGAGGGGCGGGAGGGAGGGAGGGGAGGGGGTGGGCCTGCGCCAATCTGGGGCTGAAGAGGAAGAGGAAGAACGGGATGAAGCCATTTGGGGGAGACGCAAAGGGAACCGTGAGCTCCCGAAGAGCCCCCCATATTCACCCACGCTCACCATCACCCTGAGAATCAGCCGCCTGTGTCCTTACGGGCCATTATTCACACCCCAAAATCACGACGGCACCCTTCGTGGGGTTACCCAGTGGTGTGCAATCAACACTCATAAAACACACATGTGTTATCCTCAAAATCAGCCCCAGACACAGACACCCTCGCAGGCTCGCATCTCACAATACACGCCCTCCCAGGGACCCCTCTGTCACCCGTATCCATACGATCACCGTCAAACCCTACATCCAAGCACATACACAATTTCACCCCAAATGGCTGCACGCACGCTGCTCCTCGCACACGCACACACAGGCGCACACCTAAATAAATTGCATTCATTCCCACGCACCCGCCGGGAATCACTGTCGCACATTTCCCCAGCCCCGCCTTCCCCAGATGTCACATCCAGGAATCTCTCAGGGTAGGACCCTCGCGTCCCTTCATCAGGCAATGCGCACGCCGCCACCCCCGCCCCATGCACGCCTTCCCTAATCCAAACTCCACTCTGCCTTTTGGGGTCTCGCTGAGTCCTGCACCCCAAGTTCCATCTCCTCCCTCCCGGCTCACCGGCCTGCGTCCCAGGCAGAAGTTGCAGCGCGGCCAGGAGCAGGCAGAGGCCGGCCCGCGGCCGGCGCAGGCCCCGGCGGCGGCTCTCCATCCCCGCAGGGCCCAGCCAGGCTCAAGGCGGGGGACAGGACGGGGCGGTTGCAGGGCGCGGCGACTCCACGGGCTCGGTGCAGTCACCCGCGGCGGCCGGCTCCACTCGGGATCCGCAGGAGACTGCCCGAGACCCCGCCCCGGCCTCGCCCTGCGCTCCAGCGCCGGGCCAGGCGGGGCTCGCTGGGGAGGTGGGGGGGGGCGGTGACAGCTGGTGGGGGAAGTTGGGAAAGTTTGTGCCGCGCGCTGATTGGCCGGCCGGGGTGGAGCCTTCGGCCGGGAGCTGGGCGGTCCTCGCCCCACCTCCCAGTGGAGGAGAAGGGTCACACCCACCCAGCCCTAGAATCCGGGGGTCTCGGCCTTTCCCCAAACCCCTTCCTCTTAGCAGGTCCCCTCAAAGCACATCTCGGCTTCCTTCAAACCTTCAGCCTCCATGCAGGCGCTGGAATTCCAGGGAGGTACAGCTTTATACCAAATCCTTTCTGCCTTGCTGGGTGGGGGGTGTCCAGCCTCACCCCAACTTCCACCCACCTGCCTTATTCCTTATTCCCAGTCCCTTAGCTTCCCCCCAAGCCCTTCCCTTCCGGTCTCGAAGCAAAAGGTCCTCAACTCACCACAAACCTCACCCCAGATCCCACAATGGGGTTCTCAGCCTTAACCCAAACCTTCAACTCTCCACCCACCCAAATCCCGGAACTGGGTGTCCTGGCTCCACCCCAAACTCTCACCACAGATTCCCAAGCACAGTTTTCCCCAAAATTCTCGGTCCTCAAATAAAGGATCCCACCTCCGCCTTAGCCCTCATCTCCCCCTCCGCACCCAGGTCTCCAAATGGATGCCCCAGCCCCAACTCCAAATCCCCAGCAAATGGGAGGGTCTAGCCCAAAGCAGGGCACTGCTGTCAAGAGGGGAGGGGTGGATTCCTGCCATTCCTAGGGTAAGGGAGAGCCCACCCTCACTGCCCTGGGACCCCCCCTCCTTCAGCGAGAAGAGGCCCCCCAGGGGATCAGGCAGAGCTTCTGTGTAATTGGACAAGCGCAGACACGAAGGATATGAGAACGTTTCCCCAGGGAGGAACCAAAGGGGCGTATCCTGGGCCCTGAACTGCTCCCCCAAGGGGAAGAGGGAGACACGGGCAGTGCCTCCCTCCCAGCCTCTGGCTCCTCAGACAAAGAGTCTCTGTGTCCCTGGAGAGGAGGGGGTGGGGCCCCACCAAGCCTGAGGGGGAGATGGGGCACCCCCCCCCAGAGGGAATCTCCCTGAGCAACTCCTCCTCCCTCCCCAGGGACACCCGAGGCTGAGATTTCTCCAACTAAAAGGCTCTCATGAAGTTCCTGCCCTACCCTGCCTTGCAGGGAAGTTCTTCCTGTAGTCTAATCCCATCATCTCCTGACAGTTCTACGCTCCTTCCCTCTTTCGAAGGACCCCTTGTGGGCCCACACTCTCTGTCACCCTCTTTCACTCTCTCGCTCCGGTGGGAGAGTCTTCCACCCAGAATAGAGACAGTCATTCCCCCACGCTCACGGCAACTCTCGCCAGCGCTGAATCATTTACAATCATAATAAAAATAAAAATTTAAAAAACCAGTTACGAGTGTAGCAGGTGTGGAGAAGAACTAGTTCACAGATGAAGGAAATGGGGTTCGGAGAATTTAAGGGGTTCCCTCCAACTGCTCAGTGCACAGTGTGGCAGGTCTCCCCGGGGCCCCTTCGCCTGCCCCGCAGGGGATCGGTTGGAGGGTGCTTAAGAAAGGGTGGCCAGAGTCAGGTGCCACCTGGCGGAGGTCACGCGTCCAGGGAGGGGATCAACATGGCTGCTGCACCCCGGACTGTGCTGATCTCGGGCTGCTCATCAGGAATTGGCTTGGAGCTTGCAGTGCAGCTGGCTCGTGATCCCAGGCAGCGCTACCAGGGTAAGGGGACCCGGGTGGAGCCAGGAGACAGCTGGGGTGGGGGTTGCTGTCCAAGTACCCTCAGCACCCACCTCTATTTCCACCACCCCATCCCTTCCAGCTGCACTCGTGGGCTGGCGCAGGACCCAGGATGCGTGGCGTGCATCTAGGAATCATCCTTTCACCCCCAAAATATTTATTGAGCACCTACTGGGTGCCAGGCTCTATTTTGGGTGCTGGGAACACAGCCAGGAACAAAATAGACAAGAATCTTAGCCGTGGGTAGTGGCATAGCGGGGGAAGCAAGGGAGGGCAGACAAAGAACCAATAACAAGAAATTGTGATATGTCTGGTGAGAATAAGTGTTAAGAAAAATAAAGCAGGAAGGAAAGTGGCGCGAGGTGGGTGGGAGATATTTTTAGAAGGGCTGGCCCGGGAATGCTTTTCTGAGAAGGTTTCACTTGGGCATTCCCTGGGATGGGATAATCACCTCCCTGACACCTGCTCCTCCCCCTCTCCCCAGATTACTGCTCTGAGATAAGCCTCTTAAATGCTCCTGACCTTGGGAGTGGAAGGGGGCCCTCTCGTTCTAGGGACTCGACCTCCTGCAGCTCTGGAGTGAATTGCCCAGACCTCACCAACCATGAGAACCCCTGACCTAGAGCAGGCTTGAGTCAAAGTGGACAAAGGGTTGTTATGTAAGAGGAGGCTTTTGGGGCTGAGGGCATTGCCCCAGTTGGCAGGGCTGCTTCTCACAGCCCTCTGCCTTCTGTTTTTTGAGACACACACAGCTTTGACTGTGAGAGCCTGGATGCCAGTGTGCAGGGAAGAACTTTTGTCCCTGGGGGGGATGGGGGGGCAAACGGGTGTATGAAACTGCTCAAGGGTGAGGTTTCTGGAGCTCTTATGATGGGCTGGGCTGCATCCTAAGTGTTCTTCATACAGTAAGTCATCTAATCCTCACATCAGCCCTGTGAGGTGGATGCTATCATTCACCCCATTTTAGAAATGAGTAAACTAAGGCACAAACTGTCAAAGGTCCTTGCTTATAAGGTCACCCAGCTAGAAAGTGCCAGAGCTGGGATTCAAATGCAGACAAGTGAGCCCCTGGGCCCATGTTTGCCACTATATTGCATGTAGATGCAAGTGGCCCCATTCATCTGCATGGTACCTGTGAATCATACAGGCCCATAGATAATAAGCAAATGCCCCTGGGAATGTGCATGGGTGATTTGGATGCACATGTGAGGGGATACGCAAACATGTATGCTGGTGTGTGTGCAGACATAGTACATATGGTGAGACTGAGCTTAAGAGCGTGAGCTTAGCACTCCAACAAACCCAGGTTCAAATCTCAGCACAAACACTTGCTAGGGGTGAGACAGGCAAGGAACTTCACCTTCCTGAGCCTCAGTTTGTTCATCTGTATAATGGGGGTAATAACTTCACCTGCCTGTTCTGGTTACTATCGCTAAATAACAAATCACCCCCCAAATTGTACAACAACCACAATAATTTTTTTTTTTAATTTTTTAACTCATGGTTTACATAGGTCATGAATTCAGGAAGGGCTCAGCTGGGCGGTTCTGGTTCAGAGTCAATAGTTGCAATGATAAGAGTGGGGGTTGGAATGTGTGGAGGCTGGGCAGGCATCTCTCTTCCTTCCAGTGATCTCAAGGCTTCTCTATGTGGTCTCCCTTCCTGGGCTAGCTTGGGCTTCCTTACAGCATGGTGGCATCCAGACAACTGGGCTGAGCACAAGAGTGAGCACTCTGGCGAATAATGTAGACACTGCAAGACCTGTTGCAAGACCAAGCTGCAAAAACCACATAGCATCACTACCAGTGGTCCCCAGCTAGTCATAAGATTCAAGGGGAAGGGAATTAGATGCCATGTCTTGATGGGGGAGTGGTAAGATTTCAGCAGAGCATGTGGGATGGGAGATATTGTTGTAGCCATCTTTGGAAAATAAGTCGGTGATCTAACTCACAGGGTTCTTGTGAGTTCGAGATGGTGTTTATAAAAGTGCTTAGCACAATACCTAGCACATAGTAAATGTTCAATAAATTGAAACTTACTACATTGATGACATAAATGTGGCTATTCATAATTGAGTGTGCATATAGGCACGTGTTGGCTATTAGTGTATGTGCATTTTTTCTCATGGAAATCAGGAAGTTTTAAAATTATTTATTATTATTATTATTATTATTTTTAGAGACAGGGTCTCTGTCACCCATGCTGGAGTGCAGTGGCGTCATCATAGCTCACTTCAGCCTTGAACTCCTGGGCTCAAGGGATGCTCCCACCTCACCTTCCTGAATAACTGGGATTACAGGTGCATGCCACCATACTCAGCTAATTTTTAAAAATGTTTTTATAGAGATGGGGTCTCACTATGTTGCCCAGGCTGGTCTCAAACTCCTGGCCCCAAGCGATCCTCCTGCCTTGGCCTTCCAAAGCACTGGGATTACAGACATGAACTAAATCTGAATAGATACTGAAATTTGTTTTATATTTATGGATTTTATTATCTTACCTACTAGGCTATCAATTCCATGAAGGTGGGAACTTTGTCTATCTTATTTCATGCAATAGTCTCAGCACCTAGAATAGGCATAGCATACAGCAGATGCTCAAAAATGCCCGTTGCACTGACGGATGAAAGGATGGATGTGGGTACATATCCACGCGTGTGCACAAGTGTGCATTTGTTAGCTGAGGGACATATGTAGGTATGTAAACTTGTGGGTCTTTAGCCCTCTGTGACTGACAGCTCATGCAAGATCACCAGAAACATGCAAGCCCACACACAGGGAAAATGAGCGTTTGTCCCAGCTCTGTTCTCTGTTCCCAGTGGTGGCCACCATGAGAGACCTGGGAAAGAAGGAGACACTAGAAGCAGCTGCCGGGGAAGCTCTGGGACAGACCCTCACTGTGGCCCAGCTGGACGTGTGCAGTGATGAGTCGGTGGCCCAGTGTCTCAGCAGCATCCAGGGAGAAGTGGACGTGCTGGGTGAGACTTTGTGGCTCGACACGAGAAATAAACTGAGGCCTGGGGGAGGGGGAGACTTTATGGAAAAGAAAATTCTCACATATGGAGAAAATCATATGCGGTTGGGAAAATGGTCGAGTCACTTGGGGAACGGAACATGATGAAGAAACAACTCATGGTCCCTAAACCGTCGGAGGAGGGTGGGTGTGGCTGTCTTGATGCAATTTGGGGTCAGAGCTGAATTGCTCATGCATTAACGGGGACACTATTCCCAGTGGTCCTTCCGCCCACTCAAGGCTCAGGGTTCCCTAGGACAAATGATAAACTGTGTTTAAAGATCATCGGGGCTCTGCATTTGCTCACCAAGATACCCTAGACTTCCCCCATACTTGGGGTGAGGGGTGACCCAGGGAGTGTCCCGAAGTGACACTAGAAGGGCTGAGGGACTTCAAGGTAACCCCCAGCATCTCTCCCTTAGTGAATAATGCCGGAACGGGCATGGTGGGGCCCGTCGAGGGGCTCAGCATAGCTGCCATGCAGAACATCTTTGACACCAACTTTTTCGGGGCTGTTCGTCTGGTCAAAGCTGTGCTTCCAGGCATGAAGAGGAGGCGGCAGGGCCACATCGTGGTGGTCAGCAGTGTCATGGGGCTACAGGGTGAGCCATGGGGACCCACCCCTGGAAATTCCCCCCACGCCCTGCCACCCCAGTGTCTGACTGTCCCCTGAGTGGAAGGATGGCAAATAGGTTTTAGATCATATTCCAAATGCATCTGGAGAACCATGTTAAGAAGGATTCTGAAGCTCAGGAGGAAAATGTTCTCAGGTAGATTAAGCATGTCTGCCATGAGGTAAGAGCAAGCAGTGGTGGTTATGCGCTATCAACAGCCATCTCGGCCAGGCGCGGTGGCTCACGCCTGTAATTCTAGCACTCTGGGAGGCCAAGGTGGGAGGATTGCTTGAGCTCAGGAGTTCCAGACCAGCCTGAGCAAGACCCTGTCTCTACCAAAACTAGAAAAACTTAACCAGGTGTGGTGGCCTGCGCCTGTAGTCCCAGCGACTCGGGAGGCTGAGGCAGGAGGATCGCTTGAGCCCAGGAGTTTGAGGCTGCAGTGAGCTATGATGACGCCACGGCACTCCAGCCTGGGGGGACAGAGCAAGACTTTGTCTCAAAAAAACAAAAACAAAAAAAAAAACCAACGAGCCATCTCTACCCCAGCATCAACCCTACTTCTGGGCACCTCCAAAAATCTCCCCCAACCATTCCCCAAAACCCAAAGGAACCATCAGAACTCCTCCTGAGACTCCTCCTTGCCACACACCTCCCACCAGGCCCCAGAGATGCCTGGGTTTAGAAGGACTCTGAGGTTCAGCAGAAAAGAGGTCAGTGGTTGATTAGTGATGTCTGCTATGGGCCAATGCTGGAGGCCACCTACTTGCTATCAATGTTCCAGGATCTTTCCTGCTTAAACCCTCTAGACTCCCTTCCTCCCCCTGGAAATTTCCTGGGATCTGCCCCCTTCCTCTGCCGTCCCCTAAAGAATCCACCCTACTTTGTCACTCTGCCGTGGAGAAGCTGCATCTACGAGGAATGACAAGGGCCCTACTGAAGGGGGAATCCCACGCCCAAGTGACCCCAGGGATGTAGAAAATGGTGGATAAGGGAGTTTCCTGGGACTAGGTGGGGCTGGGAAGAGGTGGCACCTGGCACTCCAGGACACCTCCACCGTGACCCCATATGAGCCCATCAGACAATGCCACCCACCCATTGCATTGGCGCCAGATCTCTCCCTCACTGGGATCCCCAGATCCTCCCTGCTCTGTCTCCCAAAGACCCCATCACTCTGGGACCCACGAAGCCCATCCTCCAGACCACCAAGAGCCCTCCTTCCTCCCATGCTCCCAGGTGTCATGTTCAACGATGTCTACGCAGCCTCCAAGTTCGCCCTGGAGGGATTCTTCGAAAGTCTGGCCATCCAGCTACTGCAGTTCAACATCTTGTGAGTGGGCACTTTTGGGCGGGGGCGGGGGGCGGAGAATGAGGAGGGATGAAATAATGACAGGCGAAATGCAGGAGGGAGGAGGAAAGGTTGGCAGTAATGGGCAAAATGGGCCGGGCACGGTGGCTCACGCCTGGAATCTCACCGCTTTGGGAGGCCGAGGTGGGAGGATCGCTTGAGGCTAGGAGTTCGAGATCAGCCTGTGCAACATAGCAAGACCCCCATCTGTGCAAAAAATTTAAAAAATTAGCCGGGCATGGTGGTGCATGCCTGTAGTCCCAGCTACTCGGGAGGCTGAGGCAGGAGGATTGCTTGAGTCCAGGAGTTCAAGGCTGCAGTGAGCTATGATCAGGCCACTGAACTCCAGCCTGGGCGACAGAATGAGACCCTGTCTCTATAAATAAATAAATGGGCAAAATGGGGCAGCCAATGTGTTGGGGCACCAGACTCACGTCCCCTGCCCTGTGCCCAGCATCTCCCTGGTAGAGCCAGGCCCAGTGGTCACTGAGTTTGAGGGGAAGCTCCTGGCACAGGTTTCCACAGCAGAGTTCCCAGGCACTGACCCTGACACCCTGCGCTACTTCCGGGACTTCTACCTCCCAGCCTCCAGGGAGCTCTTTCGCTCCGTGGGACAGAGCCCGCAGGATGTGGCCCAGGTGAGTGAGGGGCCCAGAGCCCCAAGACCTGGCTCAGATATATTGGGGGGAGGGGCCCTCCCAGGGTCCCAGAGCTCAGGGCTGCACCCCGCAGGTCATTGTCAAGATCATCAGCAAGGCCCGGCCACCCCTGCGCCGACAGACCAACGCCCGCTACTCCCCACTGACGCTGCTCAAAGCCGTGGACCCCTCCGGCGTCCTGTACGTGCGAACCACACACAGCCTCCTCTTCCGCTGGCCTCGCCTCCTCAACCTTGGCCTTCAGTGCCTGGCCTGCGGCTGCTTCCCAACTCGGGTGGGGCCTCGGTGAGCAGAACAGAGCCCCACCGTCTGCCTGCAGTACAGACTAGACTCTCATTCATTCATTCTGCAAACTCTGCCTCACCTGCTCTGTGCCTGAGGATTGCTGTGCCTCAACCTCCAGGCACAGACCCTTCCATGGCCAGGGCTGGGGCAGAGAGAGGGACCTGGGATCCTGGGCTGAGGAGCCCAGAGCCGGAAGCCGGAGCTGTGTCTGGAAAGGCAAGGGAGGCTTCCTGGAGGAGGGGGCCTTGAAGGACCAGACAGATTCTGGCTCATTCAACCGCATGACTTCATGATCCCAGGCCTGAGAATACAGGCATGAGTCATAAGCCACCCCGCCCCCACACATACACCCAGAGCTCCATTGGCCAAGGGGACTTTCCCGGATACACACCCCATCAACAAGACGTGTTCACGCGCACACCAGCAATGCATGTATACTTTTTCCATTAAATGTATAGTCACAACCACAAACTGTTGTTATATTAAATATTTAAGAAAGATCACTTTCTTAAATGTATTTGTGTGTGTGTTTTTGGATGCAGGATAGGGTCTCCCTCTGTCACCCAGGCTGGAGTGCAGTGGTGTGATCACAGCTCACTACAGCCTCCAATTCCCAGGCTGAAGCGATCCTCCTGCCTCAGCCTCCTGAGTAGTTGGGACTACAGGCCCATACCACCAGGCCTGGCTAATTGTTTTTTTCTTTTTATAGAGACAGGATCTCTCTGTGTTGCCTAAGTTGGTCTCGAACTCCTGTCCTCCAGCAATCCTCCTGCTTCAGCCTCCCAAATTGCTAGGATTACAGGCGTGAGCCACCACAACTGGCCAAAGTCTTAAATTTAAAGAAAAAAATTACAAAGCAGGCTGGGGGCAGTGGCTCACCCCTGCAATCCCAGCACTTTGGGAAGCTGAGGTGGGAGGATCACTAGAGGTCAGGAGTTTGAGACCAGCCTAGGCAACAGAGTAACACTCCATCTCTACAAAAAATTTTAAAAATTAGCCAGGTGTGGTGGCACGTGCCTGTAGTCCCAGCTGCTAGGGAGGCTGAGGCAGGAGGATCGCTTGAGCCCCAGAGTGTGAGGTTGCAGTGAGCTATGATGACACCACTGCACTCTAGCCCAGGCAACAGAGCAAGACCATGTCTCAAAAAAAACCTAAAAATCAACGGGGTTCCCCCCTGCCCCTAGCCCCCCAAGATAGTGTCCCCAAGTTTTCTCTTCTTCCCTCCAGAGACTTTGGAAGCAGATGGCCTCTGGATTTGAAACACTGGCTCTGCTCTGCACCTGGACAGGTGACTCCCTAGTCACCTTCTATAAAGCACAGCTAGCAATAACAGGGCTGAGTGACAGGCAAAGTCCTCTCCACTCATCCATGTCACTTGAATTTTTGTCATGATTGACGTTCAGCTACCATCTTTCAATGCCAGGCTCTAGGCAGAATTTTATGAGGGTCATTTTATCTGCCCCACAGCCTCAGGAGATGGAGTCCCTCATAAGCTCCGAAGTTCACAAAGGGGAAACTGAGGTCATGGGGCACAAAGGCAAGGGCCGGAATTGAGCCCAAGTCTGTCCAACTCCCAAGCCCAGGTCATGCTAACTCTGCACTGGTCTTTAGGGGTCTCTAGTGGCCTCTTGCAGAAAAAGAGAGACTGAGCCCTATAAAGAGGTCTCTTTGAGTTCGCGCAGAGATAACGGGGGCCTCTGTTGCTCAATCATTTTTGTCAAATAAACTCCCTCCTCCTCTCCTATTTTAGATTTTTGAAGCAATGTTGGGATACCTGCAAAAGAATATATGAAATCAGGCAGTGTGCGATGGCTCACGCCTGTAATCCCACCACTTTGTGAGGCTGAGGCCAGAGGACTGCTTGAGGCCAGAGTCTGAGACCAGCCTGGGCAAGATAGCAAGACCCCATCTTTTAAAGAATAGGAAAATTAGCCAGGCATGGTGGCGCACACCTGTATTTACAGTTACTGGGAGCTGAGGCAGGAGTAGAGCTGTACTCGATATTTGCAGGTGGCGCATACAATGGCAGGTGGGGTGGTTGGCATGGGGGGTATGATTCAGACTGGGGCCTTAGCACCTGTCCTGCATGCCCACCTCGCTCCTGTCTACTTTCCAAGTTTGGTGATGCCATAGACCCCCCCCCCCGGTATCCACTCGATAAATTCTTCTGCTGTTTAAATCACCCTATGGCATATAATAAAGAGCAATTAGCACAACTCCAAAGGGCAACTGCTGTGGCTCGAATATTCGTCCCCTCCAAAACTCATGTTGAAATTTAATCCCCAAGGTGTCAGCATTGAGAGGTGTGGTCGTTCACGGATTAATGGCTTAATAGGTTAATGGATTAATGGGTTATCAGGAAATAGGACTGGTGGCTTTATAAGAAAAGGAAGAGAGACGTGAGAGAGCACACTCGGGCCCTTCACCCTGTGATGTCCTGCGCCACCTTGGGACTCTGCAGAGAGTCCCCACCAGCAAGAAGGCCCCCGCCAAATGCAGCCCCTTGACTTTGGACTTCTCAGCCTCTAGAACCACAAGAAATAAATTCCTTTTCTTTATAAATTACCCAGTTTCATGTATTCTGTTATAAGCAACAGAAAGTAGACTAAGACAGCAACGCTAAAAACAAATGCAACGGAGGGGAAAAAGCTGCTATTAAATTCTGGCCGGGGCTGGGTGCAGTGGCTCACACCTGTAGTCCCAGCTACTCGGGAGGCTGAGGCAAGAGGATCATTTGAGCCCAGGAGTTCGAGGCTGCAGCGAGCTGTGATCACACCACTTCACTCCAGCCTGGGAGACAGAGCGAAACCCTGTCTCTAAAACAAAACAAAAAATAATATATTGCTAAAGGATATTTAAAAAGCAATTCTCCTACCCTCTCCTTTCCCTTGATTGTCCAATTCTTGACCTACAACCCGTGCCTGTTATAATTTGATTGGGTTATCTCTCCAGATTTTCTTCACGATTAAACATGGGGAAAAAAAACTGATGAATGGATAAACACACTGTGGCATATATACACAATGGAATAATGCAACCTTAAAAAGGAAGGAAATTCTTATGTGTGCTACAACTTGGATAAATCTTGAGGACATTATGCTGTGTGAAATAAGCCAGATACAGAAGAGCAAATACTGTGGGATTCCACTCACATGAGATACCCAGAGCAGTCAGATTCATAGAGACACAAAGTCAAACAGTGGTTGCCAGGGGCTGAGGGAGGGAGGAATGTGTAGTGAGTGTTTAACAGGGACAGAGTTTCAGTTCGAGAACATGCCTGTAATCTCAGCACTTTGGGAGGCCGAGGCAGGAGGATCGCTTGAGGCCAGGAGTTCTAGACCAGCCTGGACAACATAGTGAGACCCCATCTCTACAAAAAATAGAAAAATTAGCTGGGCGTTATGTCATACACCTGTAGTCCCAGCTACTAGGGAGGCTGAGGCAGGAGGATCACTTGAGCCCAAGAATTTGAGGCTGCAGTGAGCTCTGATGATGCCGCTGCATGTAGCCTGAGTGACAGAGTGAGACCCTGTCTCAAATAAATACACAAATAAATTTAAAAAATAAACACAAAATGTTTTAATGGAAAAAATGGAATATATGCTTTTTTTTTTTACTTTTTCACTAAAAGCAGCATACTATACATATAGACTGAACTCTAGTTACTTCCTTGAATCACGTATACCTTGGAGGATTTTCCCAGTCGGTCCAAGCAGATGTCCTCATTCTTTTACAGATCTGTAATATATTCCATTGTGTAGCTGATGAACAACAATTTATGCAACTGGTCCTCTAGCGATGGCCCTTGGGCTTTCTCCAGTTTTTCACTATTGCATAAACGGCTGCAGTGAATAACCTCGTATACATACATAATCTCACACACGTGCAAGTGTTTCTGTCATGAGATTACTTGGCCATAGGACTATGCATTTATTCTTTTTCTGAACGTTATCCAATTCATCTTCATGGTGGAAGACCAATGTCCATATGTCAGCTTGCTTGTTCTGTAATAGCCTTACTACACGGTGCATTATCAGTCTTCTGAATTTATGCAAATCTAATGGATACAAATCGGCACCTTGGTGTGCATTGAACTTGAATTTCTCTTATGAGTGAGGCTGAATGGCTTTTCATGTATTAAATGACCTTTTGCATCTCATTTGTTACGGACATTCTGATCACACCTTTGCCTAATTTTTTTGTTTGTTTTTTTCTTTCCTTGTTTGTTTTTTAGAGACAGAGGTCTTGCTCTGTCACCCAGGCTGGAGTGAAGTGGTACGATCATAGCTCACTGCAGCCTTGAACTCTTGGGCTTGAACTCCAAGCAATCCTCCCACCTCAGCCTCCTGAGTAGCTGGGACTACAGGTACGTGCCACCACAGCTGGCTAATTATTTTAATTTTTTGTGGAGTCTTGCCATGTTGTTGGTCCCAGGCTGGTTTCAAACTCCTGGCCTCAAGGGATCCTCCTGCCTCAGCCTCTCAAGTTGCTGGGATTATAGGTGTGAGCGACCATGCCTGGCTCCCCTAATTAGTTTTCTATTGCATTGTTGATATTTTTATTATTGATTCCTAGAAACTCTTCACATATTGAGGAAATTAGAGAGTCTTGTGATATGACGTGCAGATCTTTTTTTCTCCAGTTTGCTTTTTGTTTTCTTTTTAATTTCAAAATATTAATGGGATACAAATGTTTTTTGTTTATGGATAACTTTTATAACGCTAAAGTCAGGCTTTTTATTTATTTATTTTTTAACTTTTCTGTTGAGGGTTTTTAGCCTTATTTTTATGTTGCAGAGTTATTAATATTAATATTTTTTGACTTCTGTATTTCAAGTCATAGTAAGAAAGGACATACCCAGATTGAATCTGTTAAAACAGAAAGATAACGTTACTCCTCTTTCCAAAGCTCTCCCTTGGTTTCCTTCCTTATTGAGATTCAAATCCACAACGAGTGATCTGACCACTGAAGATTCATCTCCCTTATCTGCTACTCTCTCCCCATCACACACTCCATTCTAGTAACACTGACGTTCCTGCTGTTCTTGCTTAGACGCTCTCTGCACACTCTAACCTCAGGACCTTTGCACATGCTGTTCCCTCTGCTTAGAATGCTCTTCCCAGATATCAACAAGGCTCCCTCCTTCACCTCCTTTAGGTGCTCAAATGTCACCTCCTCAGAGAGGTCCACCCTGATCACCTCAAGATCACACCCTGTCCCTCTAGCCCCCTAACTTGCTTTATTTCCAGACATCTGACATAGACTACAGTTATTAATATATGATTCTGGCCGGTCTCTAACCACTAGACGTTAGCTCCATGGGAAGGGGATCATTGTCTATGTGCTCACAGCCACGTTACCAGCACTTAGGGGACCAAAAACATGACCCCAGGAGCCTGGGCTGGAGCTGGGAGTGAGCAAGCTGGAACACCTGGTAGTTCATTCCACGCTGAGAACCTCCTGACACCTCCTACCTGAAAAGAAAGGGCCTCAGTTTCCTTATCTGTGAAATGGACGTTGCTGGAGAGAAAGTCCTTACTAAGTGCTGGAATGCAGTAAGCGTTTAATAAACGACAGCCATGCGTTGTTATGTTGACATTGGTATTATTCCTTGGTCTCCTGGGTCCTGCCCGGCCTTTCCTGGGAAGCCCTGGGCTCAAAGCCCTGGGGGACAGATTGAAACCAGAAGCCACTCATCTCTGCAAGGACACATCCCTGCAAGGCCGCTCCTCCCGCCTGTGCAAACTCCCGGTCCCAGGGAGGGGAGGCGGGCGGAGTCTGAGCGGCCGCAGCAGCTGCTCGGGGCCGGCAGCCAAGGTCCCCTCCCGCCACCACTGGCATTCCTGCGGGGGGGGGGGGCCCGAGCGCAGCTGCCGGGCCTGCCGGAGGCTCGCTGGCGCCCTCTGGTGGCCAAGCCGGAAACGCCGCGTGGATTTGACCATGAACCTGAGTGCAGCCCACAGCTCCCCTCCCTCCGTGGGCTCCCTCTCCAATCTGGGTTCGTGAGCTCAGCTCCACCACCAAACTTGCTGTGTGACCCTGGGCAAGATACTCAACTTCCCTGTGCTTCAGTTTCTTAGCCACACCATTTGGGGCAGGATCCTTCACTTTAAAATGTCTCTGTTTTTTTTCACGTATAAAACAGGCTACTGATGATCCTAAATCCATTAGAGCTGAGAGCATTAGATTAGATAATCTGGGTGAATGTGGCTACGGCACGAATATCCAATCCACAAAGACAGGTATTTCTATCCTGTTCACGGCTGTATTGAGCCCACAAGTAGGTGCTCAATACACAGTTATTGAACAAATGCTGATCATTCTATTTCAGGGGACCTGGGATTGGGGTGGAGGAGAAGGGGACAAATGTATGAGATGTGAGCTCCTATTGTCACACATTCACCCTGTAGCCATGTATGCCTCCAGCCATGTGTTCATGGGTGGCAGGCACAGTTATATCCCAAAGGGCACTCCTGTTTGTTTGTGTGTGTTTTTGTTGGTTTGCAACCTCAAACTCCTGGGTTCCAACAATCTCCCGACCTCAGCCTCCCAACTAGCTGGAACTATAACATATTACTAGGCAAGGCTAATTTTTCTATTTTTTGTTTTTTTAATTTTTCTATTTTGTGTAGAGACAAGGGTCTTGCTATATTGCCCAGGCTGGTCTCAAACTTCTGGCTTCAAGTGATCCCTCCGCCTCAGCCTCCCAAAGTGCTAGGATTACAGGTGTGAATCACCACGCCAGGAATCCTGTTTGTTTGTGATGTGTTTTCTTCCTCTTCTGATGCTCATTGCTGCTTGAGGGCAGTTTTTCCCTTCTCAGCCCCACCCCAAAGACTAAACAAAAACTCAGGGAGTCACAGGCCTGAGCATGTTTCAAAAAATGCTCGGGTGATTTTACCTGGCAAGGATTCCCATCTCTGTAGACGGAGACACTGGTCCGGGGGGAGAGAGCCCGGACTGGACAGAACAATGGCAGGGCCTGAAGATAGAGCCCTGACACTTGTCGCTTTTGGACAGCCTCCTGTCCTGGACACCTGAGAGCCCTGTCCCCAACAGAGGGAGAATGTGAACACCTGTGAGGGAGAAAGCTCACCTCCAGATAAGGGAGAGCTGAACAGAACCAGTGGAGATTCCCTAAGAGTCTAGGCCAGTAAATGGACACCAACATACTAGAACCTTCCAAATTAGGTCTGCCCTGCTTCCCTGAGCCAGGCCTTCATTTGATTCTGTTGGTTCTTTGCTTTATAAGACATCGACTTAAGAGGATTGCCTGGAGCCTCACTGCTACCCAGCTGCTTAACATGGTGCATGTTGCTCAATGTCTTGGGGCCTCAGTTTCCACGTCTGTACAATGGGTGCTAATTCTTACTTCAGCATGGCTGCAAGACTTCTGCACATGCACATAGAGCACCTGGAATGGTGTCTGGCACATAGTAGGTGCTCAACAAATGCCTGAGGAATAAATGACTTCATTCCACCTGCCCCCTTTGCTTCAAACACACTTGGTTTCAGCTCTCTACAAAGATGGAGTCTGGGCCTGGCTTGGTGGCTCATGCCTGTAGTCCCGGCACTCTAGGAGGCCGAGGTGGGAAGATCGCTTGAGGTCAGGAGTTCAAGACCAGCCTGAGCAAGAGTGAGACCCCATCTCTTCAAAAAATAGAAAAATTAGCTGGGCGTGGTGGCACGCGCCTGTAGTCCCAGCCACTCGGGAGGCTGAGGCAGGAGGATCACTTGAGCCCAGGACTTTGAGCTATGATGACACCACTGCATTCTAGCCAGGGCAACAGAACGAGACCCAGTCTTAAAAAAAAAAAACAGGAAATCATGAGATTTAAGGAGAAATTGCACCTTAGGCCCTAAGTAAGTTTGCAGTAAATGTCCGCTCCACACAGGCAGGGATTTTTGTCTGTTGTGTTCATTTCTGTGTCCCCAGAATGCTAAATAGGGCCAGGCTTAAGGAATAAATGCATATTTGGATAACTGTATATTATCATTTTGGGGGTAGCAGGATCTGGGGCCAGGCTGGCGGGATCGTCCTCACTGTAAGAGGAAGATTGAGACAGAGTTATCTGCAAGCCCGACTGCTCGGTAGAGGCAGACACCACAAAGTCGGTTCAACATCCTCTTTAACAGGCCCATTAAACAGTGACGATTATTTGGAGACAGAGAAAGCCTTTTTCCAGGAATGCTTCAAGCATGATGTGTTTTCTTCCTTGGTTTAATATGTATAATTTGCCTTCTGGAAAAGGAGCCCAGAGAGCCTCGCATGACTTGGGAACAATGGACAAGGGTTGCAATTTACCACGTGTCGTTGTCTCCTGCAAGGGAGGAGAAAACCAGGGAGTGCCTCCCAGGCGCGGAAAGACTGGAAGCCCAGCCGGAGGATTTTTGACCATGAACTTCCCAGAAGGTGGGTCCTGGGGCCGGACAGCCAGATGCCGTAAGGCTGCTCGTGCCTGGGGCTGGGAAGTGGGAACCAAATGCCCTCTCTGCCCCTGTTTGAGCAGCTACCCTGTTTGGCCGATTTCACGAGGCAGAGGTGGGGACGATACATCCAGGCTAGGGTAGGAAGAAGCTTCCTCCTGCCCCTCCCAGCCAATCCCAACCGAGCACTGAGTTCAGTGCCCTGGGTGCCCCGAGCTCCTTGCTGGGAGAGGGGAAGGCTCGTGGATGACACCCCCCTCCCGTGGCTCATACGAATGGAAACCCCCCTACCACTCTGGCCCCCAAGGAAGGAGCCGACGCACTTCTTAGGGCCACTGTTCCCAGCCCCTCTTGGAGGCTCGGCTGAGAATTAAAGAGCAGCCTCCTGCCGCCCGACACCCCCATTGGGCTTATGCGAATTCCACCCCCACCCCCACGGCTGTTTAGATATTAACTCGGCCAGGACAGGCCAAGGCAAACAGGCCAGGGCCAGGGCAGGCAAGGGGACAGACATCGGCAGCCTGCGGCTCCAAAGTACCCCCCCCCACCCGCCATGGACGTGTGCTGGCCCCTGGGGCTGCTTCTGCTTCTCCTGGGCAACCCCCCGACCCGCGCTGATCCTCTGTGAGTCTGGGGCACTCCGGGGACTCGGCCGGCTTCCTGCACGTCTGACGTCTGCGCGATTCCCTTCTTGTGACCCCGTCTGCTCTGTGTCACTTTCCCGAGTCCCTCCCTGCCCCTGTGTTTGTCTACTGGCAGGTACATCCTGGTGACCCCCCGAGTCCTGAGGGTCGGCAGCCCCGAGAACATCCACATCCAGGCCCACTCGGACTCCGGGCAGCCCCTCACGGGGGCCCTTGAGGTGAACCTCACGGTGTGGGACTTCCCCATGAGGAAGACACTGGTGGCTCGGACTCATCTTGTTCTCTCGCCGGGAAATAACTTTATGGACCAGACACCTGTGACGGTGGGTGACAGGCCAGGATGGGTGGCCAGCCACTGAGGAAGGGTCAGCAATAGAGAGGGGCAGACTCTGAGGGGCCTTCCCATGAGGGACACTGTTTCCAGGGAGTAGATCCAGGGCCTGAATGTACTTACTGTTCCTCTTGTGTCCTGTCCATTTAAAAGTGAAAGTCCCCCAAGCCTGGGCCTCAGAAACCCTCCACTAGCCCATAGGATGCCTCTGTGTGAATTATAAAAGGCACCCTCTGCTGGTAGCTTGGGAAGCTGAGTATGGACTGGGTTCCTTCCTTCCCTTGGCTGGGTGCCCTTGTGCAGTCAGCAACCTGCACAGCTGTACATGGTAACCTTGTTCCCAAAGGCAGAGCCAGAAGGCCCTCACTCAATTGCTCCTCCCAAGATCTGGCCCAGGGATTTGTCCCCAGGGTGGGAGACATCAGCAGAGCCTAAGGAGTGTGGGCGTCTCTCTCCAGGTTCCTGAGAGCCTGATAAATCCCCCACAAGTGGGGCAACAGTATGTCGTCATCCGGGTAGCGTGGGCACCCACTTTGGATCCCTCGTACATGGAGAAGATGGTGCTGGTGGCTCCCCACGCTGGCTACATCTTCATCCAGACAGACAAGCCCATCTACACCCCTGAGCACTTGGGTACAGTCCCCAGGCACTTGGCCTGGGGCAGGCGTTGACTCCCACTCCTAGACTCCTCCGATGTTCGATGTGTTCCCATCCCTCAAAATCTTCCCCATCTGCCAAGATCTCCTTCTGCCCCAGATCTTAAAGGCCACCACCTCCCTCTCCAATCTCTCTCCCTTCCTCCCTCTCTCCAATATTTAGTCCTCCCTCAGTCCCCGTCTCAATCTTCCCCCCCAGTTCAGTACCGGGTGTTCACCGTGAACCACAAGATGGACCCTGCGACCAGGACATTCACTCTGGACATCAAGGTGGCTCTGCCGATGCAGGGGGGTGGTCCCGGACTCTGGGGTTATATACTGTGCTGAAGGCCTGGGGGCGTGGACGGCCAGGGCCCTCCCAGAGGGCAGTCACCAGCCTCACCCCTGTCCCCGCAGAACCCGGAGGGTGTCGCTGTCATCAGCCAGTTGCTGCTCGCCAAGGGAGGCTTCTTCGCCAACTCCTTCGACCTCCCAGAGCTCGTCAGGTGCCCTGCTGGGAGCCCCCAGGAGGGCGCGGGAGGCTGTCATGTCCTGTCGCCATCGCTCCTCACTTTCTGTGCCTCAGTTTTGGGACATGGACCATCGAAGCCAGTTATCCAAGTGCCCCCGAGCAGAGGTTCAAGGCCGCCTTCGACGTGAAGGAGTACGGTGAGACGCCGGTGGGCCGAAAGGGCGAGGTGGGACGCGAGAGGAACAGGGATGGGGGTAGAAGGCGGGGAGGCAGGGGCTGACGGTGCCACTGCCGTGTCCCAGGGCCCGAGCTGTGTGGGTGCTGGTCGACAAGACCGCAGGTTCCAGCCCTTGGGGGCTGCCAGAGTCACCGGGAAGGAGCAGGGCGGGGAGGGGACAAAGAGGGCATGGAGCGATGCCGAGGGCGCCCACTGCTTTCGTCCCGCCCAGTCCTGCCATCTTTTGAGGTCCAGCTGATTCCCAACAAGACTTTCTTCCACCTCAACGACAAGGCTCTGGGCGTTGACATCCAAGCCCGGTGAGTTCCCTTAACCCCAGCCTTGCCGGAGGACGGGTGCACCAAGAAACTGAATGGGCAGAGAGAAGCAGGCCACCTCTATAGCACTCAGGGTAGCAGAGACACTCTTCCGCCCCCCGTGAGACATTCTAGGCCACCTACATTGTCCCCTAAGGTCGTACAGACCACACGCTGCCACCTGTGAGGTCATATAGACCATCTTCCAAGTCTATGAGATTGTACAGACCACCTTGTCTGCCTAATGAAGCTGTACCTTGTCTTGTCTCATCAGCCACTTCACCGTTTGGGCCATCACTGAAAGTCCGCAAGGTGGTACGGGCCTCCTTGGCCATCAGGAGGATGCGGCTCTGTGAGATGGCAAATGCCACACTTGCTATCTCACGACCTCTACAGACCCTCTCTGCAGCTCTGTGAGGTCGTATAGACGTGCCGCCCACCTGAGGTTGCATGGGCCATGTCTGCCCCTTCTGGACATTGTACAGATCATTCCCGCTGCTCTAACCTGCTATACAGGTCACCTAACCTTCCTGGTGACGCTGCGCAGGCCACCTCTGCCACCTCATGGGTTGTCCAGACTTCTACAAGGCTCCACATGGCTGTAAGGCTACCTTTACCATCTCGTAAGCTTACACAGACATCCGCAACCCCTCGAGGCTTTATGGGACATAGTTGTCACTCCTCGGGGTTGTGCGGGGGCAGCCATGAAGTTGCTTAAGTCCGCAAAGGCCACCTCTGCCCTTCCCAAAGTTGCACAGCTGTCTCCGCAGCCACACGAGGTGTGTGGGCACTTCAGAGCCAGCAGAATGGCCCTCCGTCCCCCAGGTATATATTCAACAAGCCGGTGGATGGACACGCTCTGGCCATCTTCGGGGTGAAGCTGGATTCCCGCCGGATCCCTATCCAAAGCTCCCTACAGAGGGTGGAGGTGACTGAATCCTGGCCCCTCCTTCACCTCCCCTACACTCCACCCTCTATCATTTCTCAAAAAGCCATATCCTCTTCATTTTTTTTTTTGCCCTAAGAACAGGTCTCTGCAGGCCTGGGCCACGTCTGCCTCCAGAAGGACACGCTGATGGCTGCATTCCAAGGCCCACAAGAGGACTTCATCGGAGCCTCAATCTTTGTCAATGTCACCGTGTTCTCCTCAGGTGCCACCCTCGCCCAGGCCCGTGGCTGAGGCCAGGACATAGTGTTATTTCCCAGCCCAGACACTCTGCCTATGTGACCTCGGGCTATCTCCTAGCCTCAGTTTCCTCGTCAGAGAAATGGGAAAACACCAGAAGGGCTGGAAGGAGCTGGAATGATGTTATTGTCTTTCCCTACCTCCCCCAAGACAAGGCTCCCGTACCAATCCCACCACCCGCCCAGGAAATTGACCCCCATTGGCAGACTCTATTGTCCCCCCGTCTCTGCAGGGGGTGAAATGGTCCAGACTGAGACTTCAGGGGTGAAGATCATCCAGAGCCCATACAACATCAAGTTCATCAGGATGCCCCAGTATTTCAAGCCGGGAATGCCTTTCCACTTTCAGGTCAGAGTCTGGGCTCATTCCACCCAGGGACTCAGGGCCTGCCCCTCAAAACAGACCACCCAGGGGACAAAAACCAATACTGGACTCACTTGCACCCAACTCATCTGAAAGTTGAGCCTGTCATGCTCCCCAAACTAATCCCAAGGTCCCCGCAAGTCTTAACCCAGGTCCTCCCAAAGCTCAGTGATGGCTTCAGAATTTGTCTATGGGGGACTTAGAGGCCACAATCAGGTGGTGCTTGAGGGTTTATCTTGAGGCTACATTTGCACAGCAAGCATGCTGTTTTCACATACATTAATTTTGATGGGCATTAGGAAAACTAGAGATATCCTTAGGCTCCTAGTTTCCTGCAAGCTCTCCATGTCTCCTCCTATCCTCTCCACTCCCAGTCTTCCCACTCCCAGTCAGCACACCAACACCCTGGGTGGCCACATACGGTTGTACACTACAAGACTCTAGGGGGTGCCATTCATAAAATCTCTAATATGAATGGTGCCCTGGTGTTTTTCAATGAACCACTCATACGGTTGTACAAGGCAGTCTTATCTAGATCATATTCCCCGTTCTGGCTCTCATGCCAGGCCACCCCCAGGCCTATCCTTCATCTCACCTCAGATTCTACCCCAGGTCTTTGTCTCGAATCCTGATGGGTCCCCGGCCTCCAGAGTCCTCGTCCACTGCCAAAACCACAAAGTGTACACCTCAACCGATGGGGTGGCCACTCTGACTATCAACACAGATGGAGATCTGCACCAACTCCCCATCCTGGTACCAACCTGACAGGGCAAGTATGATGGGGTTAGAGCTGTGCGAGCTGGAAGGATTGAGGTTTACTTGCCCATCACCCTCCCCAGGTGGAAACTGAGGAGTCTCTCCGGCCAGAGGAGCAGGCTTCAGCCAGGATGACAGCTTGGCCTTACTCAACTCAGAATGGGTCAGGAAACTTCCTGCATATCGAGGTAAAGACACTGGGCACAGAGGTTGGCAGCAGCATCCAACTGAGCCTCAACACAAGGCATCGAGACCCTGCAGCAAAGGACCAGATCACTCACTTCACCATCCTGGTAAGGAAATAGGACCAGGGCCTGAGTCAAGGAATTCTTTCCCTGAACAACCTTGGATTGCTGGGTTGGAGGAACTATGAAAAAAGGCATGAAGATAGGAACAATCTGGGGTGGGCTCAGACCAAGAGGCTGAAACAAAGACACTATGGGCCCCATTGTTGTCTGGGACAGCTCCAGGGAGGGGCTGGCCCCACCCTTCTCATCTTTGTCCTTCCTTGTCTCCAAGGTCTTGAGTAAGGGCCAGATTGTGAGTGCCAAACATCAATCAAAAAGCCTGGGGAGTGTCTACACTTCAGCTATTATTGATGTGACTTCAGAGATGCTGCCCTCTTTCCGCATTCTGGCCTTTTATTTACTGCCTAGGGGAGTGGGCCAGGACCCTGAGCTGGTGGCTGATTCCATATGGATTGATGTGAATGACAGATGCATGGGGATGGTGAGCCAAATTCCTTGTAGTTGTGGTCCACCATCATAAAGCTCCAGAAAAGATTTGTACAAATTCAGGGGTTCCCAGTCTGGGGGGCAAGGGAAAGGGAAAGGAGAAGATGTGGCCTTAAGAGCTCAACACAGGGTGTGAAAAAGACGCAAGTAAATAAATGTGTGGAGTTGGGCTTGGCCTAGTGGAGTTCCCAGATGTTCCCAGGAGGGAGCATAAACCTCAAAGTGGAATTGGGTGGCCTGTGATTTCCTTTTCCTGACATCTCTCTTTTTCTTGGCTTAGCTGAAGGTTGGCTTAAAGAATGATGGATTCTTCCAGTCTTTAGAGCCTCAAAGCATAGTGGATCTGAAGGTGACAGGTGATGCAGAGGCCACAGTGGGGCTAGTGGCTGTGGACAAGGCTGTCTATGTCTTGAGCAGCAAACACAAACTCACTCAGAAGAAGGTGAGAGCATGTGGGCTTTGGGCCAAGAGGTTGACTAGAGATTCTAGCTGGAATCTCAGCTTTTTCAGCTATAAAATGGGCAACAACAATGGTTGTGAGGATTAAAGGAGATGGTGTACAGCATAGCAACTAAAAGGTGGTAAGAGCCAATAAATGGGAAATGGTGTGAGAATTATTATTTGAGCCTGCAATTCCAGAACACCTTTGCTCCTTTCCTGGAGGGGATCAGATGTGTCCCAATTTCAGGCTCCTCTCTTGACCTCCAGGTCTGGGATGTGGTGGAGGAACATGACATTGGCTGTACAGCAGGCAGTGGAAAAGACAGACTTGCTGTGTTCAAGGATGCTGGATTGGACCTGAAAATCAACACAGGGACGGACACTCTGGCAAGCTCAGGTACAGCAGGGGTGCAGGAGAAGAGCGGGAATGGAGGCAGTGCTGCTTAGTGGGGTTTGGTGCTAACCAGACATGGGCTAAAATCCAGACCCTGCCACTTACCATGGGCCAGTCACTTTTTCTGATTTTTAATTTCTTCATCTATAAAATAGGGATAACAATAGAAGAAACTATGTTGGTTAAGACATAGGTTTTGGCTGGGGCACAGTAGCTCATGACTGTAAACCCAGCACTTTGGGAGGCCAAGGCAGGAGGTTCACTTGAGGCCAGGAGTTCGAGACCAGCCTGGGCAACATAGCAAGAACCCCCATCTCGACAAAAACAAAATTATCCAGGCATGGTGGCATGCACCTGTAGTCCCAGCTACTCCTGAGGCTGAGGTGGGAGGATCACTTGAGCCCAGGAGTTCGAGACTGCAGTGAGCTAGGATCATCATGCCGCTGCACTCCAGCCTGGGTGACAGAGCAAGACCCTGTCTCTAAAAAAAAAAAAAAAAACAACGTATATTTGACCATGTGTATCAGAGATACAAATTAACTGTAGCTGCAGCTTAAACAAGGTAGAAGTTTATTTCTCACTTAAAAGCAGTCCAGAGGCCATCTTCAGAGAACTCAGGCTCCTTCTAGCTTGTCGCAATGCCATATTACAAGATAGCACTTCACCCTGACTCATGCCAGGCAGAAAGATGAAAGGAAGAGGGAAGGAGAGGACACTTCTTTCTCTTTTTTGAGACAAGGTCTCACTCTGTCACCTGGGCTGGAGTGCAGTGTCAGGATCATAGCTCACAGCAACCTCAAGCTCCCGGCCTCAAGGGATCCCCCACCTCAGCCTCCCAGGTAGCTGGGAATACAGCATGTGCCACCACTCCTAGCATTTTTTAAAATTTTTGTAGAGATGTTGCTCAGGCTGGTCTTGAACTCCTGGCCTCAAGCAATCCTCCCACTTTGGCCTCCAAAGTTGCTGGGATTATAGGCATGGGCCACTGTGCCTGGCCTTCTTTCTTTCTTTGTTTTATTCATATAAACATTAGTTTAATATACTAGTTTAGACAGGTTGGGCAAATTACAGATAATTACATTAGACAAAAATAAAAACTGACACATCCCTCTTTAATGACATTTAGCTTATGGTTCTGCATATTTTATACTAGTCATTTAATTACTTGCAAAATCAACTATACTTGTGAATGGGGAAAAAAGCTAAGCAATCTGAGCATCATGACTTGTTTTGACTTCACAGGCACTGACCATGTTTTCTTAACACAGCCACCAACATTCGGCCCCTTCTGGAATTACTTGGGGGGCACAAAGCCAAGTGAGCAATCTGTCACCTCTCATGGGGTGACATGAAAATTTGAATTTGTCACCAATTCCCCTATGAATCAAAAAGTCTTTAATATTAGAATAGCAGACTTTTCTGTTTAAAGGGCAGTTTTTTAAAAAGTGTCAAATATGCTCCAATTTCTCCAGTCATGGGCCAAAGATTCAACCCCTCCCTGTTCAAAAAAGGAGTCAGTTTACCAACTCTTTGCTAGTTAAGTATTGTCAATGTTCAACAGCGAAGCACAGCTCCTCTTCTTTCCCCAAAGAGTCATTCGGAATCGTTAACGAATTCAAGCTGTGAGCTCTACAATTGCGAGTCGCCCTGCAAAAAAGCAGAGGCCGTTTCTTTCACATCTCCTGGGCTAGAACTCAGTCACAGGGCCCCACCTAGGTGCAAGGGAGGCTGGGAATTGTAGTCTTTATTCTGAGCGGTATATAAAAGATGGAGGTTTCATTGCCACTGCTGCGGGGAGAGAATGTCAGCGACAAATTGTAATATTAACAACAGTTTCTATTACTACACACTGGACCCTGAGATAAGTACTTTTATATGCATGTCCTCATTGATTAAACTATGATTACACCCATTTTACATACCTGGGGAAATTAATGCCCAGAGAGGTTAAGTGACTTGTTGAAGATCGCCCAGCTTTTTAAGTGGTGAGTCTTGAATATAGGAGGCCGTGGGATGAGATGAGGTGATGTATATGAAGACTGGGTGTACAGTGAACACCCAGTACATATCATCAACGATGTTGACAATGACCTTGACAATTGACCTCTCATTACTACCTCTGGACCCCAGACTGGAAGTGCCCCCAGGACCCTCCTCCCAGCCGCCGTCGCCGCTCTCTGAAGAGGCTGGAGACAAAGAGGAATGCAGGTCAGAGCTAAAGTTCTATGTGCCCCTAATGGCTCCCCAACCTGCTGTCCCCATCAGGGCCTAGAACAGGAAACCCAAACCACTGTAGGTATTTCGAGCAGGGAGGGATTTAATAACGGGAGTTTCGTGCTCACAAAATCATTAGATTATAGGAGTGGAAGCTGGAAGGCTGCTTGCTGGGACTCAAGATCGCCCCTCTTCAGTTGTCGTAATCCATAAAAGCTCAGGAAACTAATGCCAATGTCTCTCACGAGGCTAGGATGATAACGAAACACAGAATGGTGCCTATTACAAAAACACGCATAGACTGGAGCCCACCCATCAGCTACCATTGCTGCAGGGGAAAAAAAATGGTTTCCGCTTGTCTTTTACCTTCCACATCTTACACAAGAGCATCTCGGTGGCTGCAGCTAACCCCATCCAGAAGCCTAGCTGCAAGGGAGTCTGGGAAATGTCATTTTCACATGTCTAGCCCCTGCAGTACAAGCTGGAATATAGACAAAAGCAGAAATGGTGCTGAGTGCCAATGGGCAATTCTTTTTTTTTTTTTTTTTTTTTTTT
>RJWJ010008273.1:0-54087 GCA_004363605.1 Indri indri | reverse complement strand
GGACAGCTAAAAATATATAGAGAAAAAAAATTAGCCGGGCATGGTGGCGCATGCCTGTAGTCCCAGCTACTCGGGAGGCTGAGACAGTAGGATTGCTCGAGCCCAGGAGTTCGAGGTTGCTGTGAGCTAGGCTGACGCCACGGCACTCGCCCCAGGCAAGAGAGTGAGACTCTGTCTCAAAAAAAAAAAAAAAAAAAAAGTTTCAATGCTTAGAGCAAGGAGTGCAAATGTGTGTGCCAATTTTAAGTAAATTATTTGGTTTTAGGTGGTTATAATAAGAGGTCCCTTTCCCCCTCCATTATTACATTATTTTCCAAGAAGCTGAATCCTCAAGCCAAGAAAATCCTGCCTAGCAAATGCCTCCTTGCCTCAGTTTTACCAGTAGGCACTGTTGGAAGCTAGGAATGAAGTTTAGTAAGAACTGTCTAGTATGTTCTTGGCTGTCCTGGCGTAGCGTTAAAAGGGTGTGGACGGACCTTCAACAACAGCCTGCATTGAGGCAAAAAGCAACTCTAAGCTAATCCTTACCCCCACCTTTCCCCTCAAAAACTTACTAAAGGATGTAACTACAGAAATAAAATAGGATAAAGACACTAACAGGAGTCATAACACTCCCCTCCCATGTAAATTCAACAGTCCAACCTTCTCAACCAACAGCATTTTACCCAGCAAGAGGCTATTACTTTACACAGTTGTCTGTGTTAGATCAGTGCATACAGAACTATCAGGTGAGCCTTCTGTAGTCATTCCTGAACTCGGAACTAATTATTCTTATATTTATTTCATAACTCCAATGAATCCTGAAGGGGTAGCCTCAGGAGTCAAACAGGGCTGAAAGAAATGTTTCTAAAAACATTTCTTTTTTTTTTTTTTTTGAGACAGAGTCTCACTCTGTTGCCTGGGCTAGAGTGCCGTGGCATCAGCCTAGCTCACAGCAACCTCAAACTCCTGGGCTCAAGCAATCCTACTGCCTCAGCCTCCCAAGTAGCTGGGACTACAGGCATGTGCCACCATACCCGACTAATTTTTTCTATATATTTTTAGTTGTCTGATTAATTTCTTTTTTTTTTTTTGTCTGATTAATTTCTTTCTATTTTTAGTAGAGACGGGGTCTCGCTCTTGCTCAGGCTGGTTTCGAACTCCTGAGCTCAAACAATCCACCCGCCTCAGCCTCCCAGAGTGGTAGGATTACAGGCGTGAGCCACCGAGCCTGGTCTCTAAAAACATTTCTTTTCCTCCAGGAGGTTGCCCCAGCTCTGCCACATTTTGTAGGACCTCCCCCGCCCCCAAGCCCATGATCTCAATGAGTATCAGGATCTTCTTGGTCCAGCAGGGTCTCTTCTGGGTGTTTAATTGGCCCTTCTCTGCTTTGCGGTTTAAGCTTCATCAGGATTCAAAACAGCTGATGGGAAAGCAGAGCAGGACCCTAGAAGAGCCAAGACAAGGGTGAATTCCTGTTGCAGAAAGTAGGCTGGCAGTTTCCAGCCCACTGCATTCACTGGCATCTGGAAATCTCTGACAACCAGCCATGGATGTGCAGGAACAGCTGCTGCTGAGTCATCCAGAACTCCCTCAGCATAAGGTTCTTGAAGGAACGAGAAACACGAATCAAAACACTTAAACTAAAAAAAAAACTTCACATGCATGGAGACACAGGGCTCTCATTAAGGCCACAGTTGCTGATAGTAGAATAATTTGACACACACACAAATCTTCAACTAGGAAGAAGAAAGCAGAAAAGTGTCTAAAGCATGCCTAGATTCCTTATTACCTTACAATCAAGATGGCTTCGTTACTCACGTGTGTGGTATCTGGGTTAGGCTAGCCGGAACAGCAAGGGGCTGGGCAGCGTCACCCTCCCTGTCCACACAACCTCTCCATGTTGTTAGCTTGGGCTTCCTCACAGTATGGCTGTCTCAGGGTAGTTGGATGTCTTACATAGTAGCCAATTGGAAGTGCAAAGTTTCTTATGCCCTGTCCTTGAAAGTCCCAGAACTTCACTTCTGCCAAATTCTTCCATTCAGGAAGTCACTAAATCCAGCCCAGAGTTAAGGGGAGGTAGATTTGATTCCACCTCTTAAAGGGGGAGGGGCAGGGCCACATTGCAGAAGAGCATGTCATATGGAAGATATCGTTTCGCTGTCTTTGAAAAATACAATCTTCCATACCTCAGGACTCTAAATTTTCTAACAACACTGTAGCGTTAGTAATTCTAGTGGATTGTATTTCTGTGTGGGGGGGGGGGAAACCATGAATTTTGCTCTTGTTAATTCTGTTTGGGCAAGTTGGAAATATACAAAGCTTTCCAACCAACCAAATTTCTGAATTTCAATTCTAGCCATATTTAAGCATTACTATGATTTGAAAGAAGTTATCGATTCTGAAGTAGTGGGCTTTGATCGAGTTGACTTAAAAAAAAAATAAACATCATTTGGATTTTAAATGCAATATAGATGGGATGGTAATAAATCATTGGTTTTCTAGTGATTATTTCCATTCTGGAGAGTAAATTGAATGAATGTAACGGTCAAAAGTTTAAGAAGAAATAAGGTAAGTACGGATAATGCAGCACCCCTCAAAACCCTCTTCTAAGACTACTTAGAGACAACCCCGCTGAACCTCAATAAGACTTGAAGAGTTCAACTCCACTGTTGAACTCAGGAATAAGCCCAAGAGAAACCCAAGTGATTGTACGCAATCTCCTTCCCATCACCTTTTGGGATCCAATTAGCAGAATGGGACCTGCATCTAGAAATAAACCCAGTCACCAGCACAGAAAAAAAGAATATGATTAGGGGTAAATGGGTGGGGACATGGAATAAAGCCCAGATATAAGCACGAATGGAGAAGGTTCAGTCTGGAGGGCAATCATCAAAGTAGCAGGGGACAGGCAGTGCAAAGCGGCAGGACCCTTGCTGGGACACGGCAGGATGTCCATGAAGACAGCAACTAGTAAGACATTCAGGGGTCCCCCAGACACTGAGGATGCCAGGAAGGCCCAGGATTTGGCCTGGGGTGGGATGGGGAGTGTTTGGATTCCCAAGAGAGCTTAAACATGCTAAAGAAAAGGGAAGAACACATAGTCGTTTGACATGAAACAGGATTAACACCAGTTAAATACCGGTTATGTTCTCTTCTGTCTAAGATTACAACTGGTCCTGGGAGCAGAGGTGGAGCTGTTGGGGGGACAAGCTGATGAGACTTGTTGGGGTGAGAAGACCTATACAGGGTGGGAGCTTATTTGGCTAGAAACTAACACGGACTCTCAAATTTTAGGGTGTCCCAGAATCGCCTAATTGGGTTGTTTAAAAGTCATATTCTGGACTCACCCCCCAGAGACCCCCCACCCCAGAGACCGCCGCCCATGATGTCAGGGGCGCAGCTCAGGAATCTGTGTTCTCACAACCACCCCAGCAGATTTTGCTGTCCCGCATTTTGTGGACTGCAATACACACAGTCCTTTCCACTTGATTGCCGGCTCAAGGGTGAGCAGGCAACTGGGTTAAGGTTTCTGCCCACAAACAGAATGGTTAGAATTTCAGAGGACTCGAGAGGGCCTGCAATATTACTGAGGTCAGTAAATAATTAGTCAGAAGAGATGCTATTTCACAAGTTTTGATTTAAAGCAACTGCAGTAGAACTGTAACGGCCACATCAGAGGTTTGAAATGTGACTAGGAACATTTCTCATCATTTGAAAAATGATAAGAATTCAAGAAGTTTACCCAGCCTGGTTTTAAGAGCTGCATATTTGCAATTAAAAATATTTTTGTAAAAAGTCAAAACAACCCTAGTGGACTGTAGAAAATTAAACATTTAGATAAGCAGAACTAATATTTTTAAATATCTGTAATCTCACCACCCAGAGATAACCATGATCAACCCTTTGGTGTGTATCTTTCCAGCCTTTGTCTAGACAAATATATTCATATGTGGGTTTGTTTTTTTCTCCCCTTTGTTTTGATAAGTGGGATTCCTACTGTACATGCTTGAGTAGTGGTGCTTGTTTTTAAAGCTGTTGGTTTAGAACCAGGCACCGAGGTCACTCTCTGTTCCTTCTAGATCACATGGTCCCCCATCTCCACTTCCCTTGCAGCGTGGCTTCATTCTTCTGGCTCTCACTTTGTGACCAAAATTGGATTTTCTACAAATTGCTGATAGATGCAACAATATGCATGAATCTCACAGTCTTTGTGCCAGGTGATAGAAGCCAGACAAAGAAGAATATATATTGTATGTTTCCATTTATACAACATTCTAGAAAAGGCCCAACTAATCCAGAGTGACAGGAAATAGCTCAGCGGTTACCTGGGTATGAGGTGGGGAAGTTGACTGCAAATGGGCACAAGGCAACTTTAGGGGGTAACTAAAATATTCTATATCTTGATTATGGGCGTAATTACGTGGGTGCATACATCTGTCAAAACCCGTTGAACTTCAGATGGTTGCATATGATTGTATGTAAATTATGCCTCAATAAAGTTGATTTACCCTACACTGTTCAAAACTGAGAGAAATCCACACGGAGTCCTACCAGCCAAGGCTGAAGACAGGGGCAGATCAACGGCTCACGACAAGCCTCCTTCTCCAGGAACAGCCCTGGGACTCAGGGATGGCCCCTCGTGGCCATGTCTGTGCTGTAGGACTGCGTCCACCTGCCACAGCTTGCTGGTCCAGTGGTGGACATGTGACCCAAGCCAGGCCAGTCCTCTCCTAGGAATCGGTGGCGCCTCCTTGGATGTGAGGCCCAGGTGCTGCCAGGAAACGGCTCTGCTGTCTTAGAGCACAAAGTCAACACGCAAAAGGAACAAGTGCTGGTAAAAAGGTTTCCCAACAAAGTGGAATGGGTGTGAAACAGGAAGCAATAATTCCAATCCCCGAAAGTCTAAACACACCAAGTCATACTAGGTATTCGCTTTCCTTTCCCAGCGCTAGAGAAAATTCCAGGGACAGGGCTTGCTCTGAGAGATCGATCAGGATTTCCGGAAGCAGGCGTAAGTGGGGCAACAGCGTCTCCAGAGCCAGGAACAAACTCAAGAAGGCACCCAGGTCAGAGACGGGAAAAGCCACTCCTTTGTGCTTTCTCTGAATATTCATTGAGCACCTACGGGGTCCCTGCACCTGTTCTAGGTGCTGGCAATACAGTAGCCTTCAAGGCAGATGTGGTCTCTGCTGTCGTGAAGCTTTCATTTCACTGGAGAGAGACAGACAAGAAACAGACTCATGGAAATTCTGGACATCGACATAGCCTATGAAAAAATAAAACACGGGTGCAGTAGAAGGTGGCTTCTGCAGAGAGTCGGTCACTCTAGACAGAGGTCAGCAAAGGTCTAGCAGTAGTGGTAGCATTTCAGGGGAGACAAGGAGCCCAGGCAGCCAGACCAGCTCCCACAAAGGCTTTGAGGTGGAAGGAGCTCAGGGTGTCTGAGAGAGAGAAAGAAAGTGCGTGTGGATGGAGTGACGTTAGCAAGGACAGCTGTTGCAGGTAGCAGGTGATGTCAGAGAGGCAGGCAGGGGTCAGATCACACGCGGCTGTGCAGACGCGGGTAAGGCTTTTGGTTTGTGCTAAGGACAACAGGAAGACATTGGAATACTAAGAAGTTTCCGTTTTTAAAAGTCCCTGCCAGCCATCACGCTGAGAATAGAGTACGATGATAAGAATGGCAGCAGGGAGACCAGGCGCGAGACCGTCGCCGTAAGTCCTGTGGGAGACACGCAGACAGGTAAAGGTTTGGGATATATAGGCGTGACGCCAGGAGCTGAAAAAAATAAAAAAACAGACGGTGGACAAGAACTTGAATGTGTAGATGAAGAACAAAGCACGGTCGCAGGACACGGAGGCTAGTAAGCCGCTTACGACAAAACCTGGACAGCCCAGCAGGCTCAAGGTGCCAGAGCGATGCCCAGATGAGGCTCTGCCACTGACATGGGGAGGCCCTTCTCTGTTGTCTTGCCACCCTTAGACGCCCTGGGCATCAAAACAGTGGGACTTGGGCCTGACATTTCAGACTTCTCAGGGGCAATAACTCCTTCAGCATCTTTTAAAAGTGCCTCTCTCCCTGGCGCTCAGATCAACGCCGCCCCCCCTAAACCCCGCCGTCCTCCGGTACCGGCAAACGTCCCTGCTCCTTCTGCAACAGCTCATATAAATGGACAGTCCAGGATCGACTCCTTCGGAGCTCCTGCTTGCACCACCCCACCCAACCAACACCATACTGGTCTGAGCAGCCCAGGGACGGACCCCGGTTAAAGCCAAGATTGCTACAGCGGTATTATTTTAAACCTCCCCAAGTAATCATCCTTAACACGTTAAAATATTAAGACCCTATAAGGAAAATTGATTTGGATAATCTAAACTCAAAATAAACACTTAACCAGCAATGCCCCCAATCTTGAGTTTTCCATTGAATTTTCGAATGTTTTCTCCAATTTAAAAAAAAAAAAAAAAACACAGAGATAAACCAAGTAATGAGAAACGAGTGCTATTATAACCTCTAGGCCAGAGGATAGTAAACCGAGTGCCCGATAACCTAGGCGTCAGTCCTCAGAAATATACTCTTTCTTCCCACTAAAATTCACTCTTTCTGCTTCTCGCATTTTCTGAGCCAAGACTAATAATTGGAGGATTATAAATTGATAGTCGTAGATTATTTGGGATTTGATTATGAGGCGTTCATTTCCCCTGCCCTTCTAAGTCAAAGGTCTGTTGGGTCCTAGAATCAAAGGCTTATACCCAGAAAAAACTAAACGTAGGTGTGAGGAAGCACAGAGAGGGAGCCAGGCTGCTCGCTCTTTCTAGACGCCACCCCGCATGCGTGTGTGTCTGTGTCTTTGTGTCCATCTACTCCTTTCCTCTCTCACTCTCTTCTCTGGCCGCTCCCCCTGCTTACTCATTCTCGCTGTTTCCTCATACTTCGGCATGCACACGGCCCATTAGAGCCACCCAACCTTAACTCTAGAACTTGCTGGAACCCTCACGTCCGCCACTCCCCCCTTAACCGTTCTAAAGTCCCCAAGTTGGAATCTGATGGCTCAGTTCATATTTTCAAGCCAGGCCACAAGTCACTGACCAGGCCAGGAATTAGCTGCCCTTTGGCCTGAAGTCTGTCCCTGATCAGGTTGGTTATGGCCAGGGACTCAGGTCACATAGTACACGGCATGATCATCAGGGCAGCAGGAGACTCCCAGAAGGTGGAGTGGGTGGGCAGATACCCTAAAATATCTTTCAGTACACCCTCCCCATCTTGGGACCCAGGGGCCCAGTCCTAACAGTTGGGTTCCTGTGTTGCTGCCCAAATCTCCTTGCTGGTAATAAAACCCAGGACCCAGTACTTCTGTTGTCCTTCCCCAGATATCTAGCCAGGGAGGGACATCGGTCACCATTCTCCCTCTCTTGCTCACCTTTATGCCTTTAATGGTCTCAGTTTAGAGGTTATAAAAGCGCTTCCCACACTTTCATGGGCATAAGTATCAAACTGTGGATTTTCTTAAAATGTATGTTCTTACTCAGTAGCCCTGAAGTGGGCCCTGAGAGTTTGCATTTCTGACAAGCTTCCAGGTGGCACCAATGCTTCTGCTCTGAGTACCTCGCTTTGCTCAGCAAAGGGTTTTAGGACTCAGTTTGTTTCCTGCTCTTTAGTTCTAGCTGGTTTTCGTTCTTAAGCAGTTTGTTATTTTTAAAGTCCTGGTCCTGGTACAGTAGGAGAACATCGAGTTGTGCAGACAAATGATGTGAAAGCTGGCCCCTGATGTCCAAGAGACTTGAAATTAACTGCCCTTTATGTGTAAGGAGGTGGAGGAAATTATATTTCTTAGCATTCCGGCAAAGCTCATTCCTAAGAGAAAAGCTGTCAGTGTAGGAGACTGGACCCCATGTCCCAGGAAGTGCCCATTAGGGCCAGCCCTAAGATGTCCAGGCTCTGGTGTGAAGTCCCACAGACCATATGGCTCCAAAATCATAAATCAGGGGAACAAACTGCTAAATAAAATGTGTTCCACCCTCCTACCTTGACAAATATATCTTTTAAATGACAATATTTAAAAATACATGTAAAGCTATGGTTTTATATGCCCAAATCAGTAAATTATCAAAGAGGACTGAATATGATTATTATCGCTTATGTCTTGGTGTTCAGTTGATGGATCAGGGATATTTGAAAGATTAATAAAATAAAGCAAGCATAATTTGTGAGTTATTATACATTCATTTCATAAAATTTATTTTTACCTTCATTTCAGCAAAATTACTAAAAAGTCCTGATAATATTTTTCACATAATTGTGTTCTATTGACAATAATGATCTAAAGGGTTAAAAAATATAATTGGATTCAAAGTATAAAAATTGAATATATTGTATCAAAAAATGAATAATATTGGCCAGGAATGGTGGCTCACGCCTGTAATCCTAGCACTCTGAGAGGCCGAAGAGGGTGGATTGTTTGAGCTCAGGAGTTCGAGACCAGCCTGAGCAAGAGTGAGACCCCGTCTCTACTAAAAATAGAAAGAAATTAATCGGCCAACTAAAAATATATAGAGAAAATTAGCCGGGCATGGTGGCTCATGCCTGTAGTCCCAGCTATCTCAGGAGGCTGAGGCAGAAGGATTGCTTGAGCCCAGGAGTTTGAGGTTGCTATGAGCTAGGCTGATGCCACGGCACTCTAGCCCAGGCAACAGAGTAAGCCTCTGTCTCAAAAATAAATAAATAATTAAATAAATAATATAAAATAAAAAATTACTTTTCATATGTTTTCAAAACAGTTGTTCTACTTCTAAAATATTCAATATTGCCTATTATAATTAAAAGGCAATATAATTATTGAATATAAGTTTTTCATTGAAATTACTTAAATAAAGCAGAAATGTTTATTTAAATTTTTAAAAATTTAACTACATCATAGCAATTTTCATGTAAAAATCTATGCATGTTAGAATTTAATGCCATGTAGTAGCTTTTGTAACAAAGCACTATTACACTTCACACATATTACATATTTAGATGTAATTGAAGAGTAATGTGAATTGTTTAATATTGCAAAATGCTTCCTGGCCAGTGTGTACGACTGCTTTGAATACCGTGCTGTTTTGTTCACTTGTGAGTACCTCCAGGAACACAAAGAGAAGCAAGAAAACGAAGCTTAGCACTTTCAAGAAATGATACTTCACAAAGCAATTTGTCAATTTAAAAATGTGTCGATTTAAAAAATTCAAAAAACAAAAACTTGCAGAAAACCTGTTTGAAGAATAAGAATAAAAATAAATAAATAATGCCTGCTGTTGCCCAAGTTCAAGGTATTGTTCTCAGTCACCTTTTGTATGGAGAGCAGAGAACAAATGCTGAGAACACTGGGCCCTGAACGTGTTGGTGGATGTTGAGAACTGCAGGTTGTTCTCTGTCACAGTGGGCACTAGATCTTGAGTGACAGAGGCACCCGAATTCGCATCATCAGGGAAGTTTGGGAAATACTGATAAGGAATGGCAAAAATATGTAACTATGTATGTGTGTGTGTGTGTATATATATGTTTTTTTTCTTTTTCTTTCTTTCTTTCTTTTTTTTTAGAGTCAGGGTCTCCCTCAGTCACCCAGGCTGGAGTACAGTAGTGTAATCATAGCTCACTGCAGCCTCGAGCTCCTGGGCTCAAGTGATCCTCCAGCCTCAGTCCCCATGTAGCTGGGACTACAGCCATGAGCCACCTCGCCCAGCTGTAACAAAATTTAACAGAGTACTCTCAATCTAGTTGCTCAAGCAACTGGAAGTTGCAAAACTTACTTGGTGGCTTTGCTAAAGAAATCATGATGACGATTATTATAAGATTATGTACAATTTTTGGTATGGACAGAATTGATTTCATTTACTACATTTACACGTTTCAGTGTTAGGTTTTAAAAATTTAAATATACTTATTTAATAATATGTCGGTATTATTTTAAATGATGCTGTTTAATTATTAATAAAGTCGCATTCTAAAGGATGGCAAAACAAAGTTTCTTGTGTATGCAGCAGGTTGAGGGAAGCCCAAAGACCTCACAGAGATTTTATGCTGGACCTATTTAGACTAGTAAGGCCACTAATCCCAGGGTGACGCACTTCTCTTTTGATGTTTTTTGCTGGAGGTAGTTTGGATCTTTTGTTATCTGATACACACACACACCCATATCCTATACCCTCAGTTGTCCAAACTGAGCAACAACAGGGAGCTCACGAATTCCAACTTTAGCTTAGCAAACTCACATAAGGAAGTGAGAAAACGTGTGCTATAGACAATGTCAGAACAGGGAGGGACCAGTTACAGAACTGAGGCATGAAAAGATTAAGCAATAGTGTTGGAGAAGACCATAAAGGGAGATATTAAGAGAGTGTCTTTTTTTTTTAATTTTTTTTTTTTTGAAACAGAATTTTACTCTGTTGCCCGGGCTAGAGTGCCATGGCATCAACCTAACTCACAGCAACCTCAAACTCCTGGGTTCAAGTGATCCTACTGCCTCAGCCTCTCTAGCAGCTGGGACTACAGGCATGTGCCACCATGCCAGGCTAATTTTTTCTATATATTTTTTAGCTGTCCAATTAATTTCTTTCTATTTTTAGTAGAGACAGGGTCTCGCTCTTGCTCAGGCTGGTCTCAAACTCCTGAACTCAAATGATCCACCCTCCTCGGCCTCTCAGAGTGCTAGGATTACAGGCATGAGCCACCACGACTGGCCAAGAGAGTGTCTTTAGATGAACTCCAAATCCACTGTGATGTCCATGACAGTGCAGAATTCTAGAATTCCTTTGAGACTTAGTCCATAGCCACACGCACCACTGCACATAGGCTAGTCTGATGCAAGGTCTTTTGCTTACCAAATGGAAGCTCATTTTATCTGTATCTTTGTACTAATGCCATTTAATTTGAGTTTATTGGGAGCAGGGCTTTTTCCCCCTTGGAATTTTGGTTACCAAACAGATGGAACTTTTACAAGTTCAAAACAGCAACCTGGTGCACGGCTGACCACAGGTCAATGTCCTGGCTGCAATGTATCCTATCTAAAAGGTGCCTGCTGTTTCTTCCACTCCTCAGATTATTTTGTTTATCAGAGTCTGGTGTTTCAGGGGCCCTAAGGGCTGGTGAGAACAAAAGCACACAAGATGCCCTTACAAACATTCCCTGTGCCTTTGACCTTTGAGGCATCTGCTAGGAAATGGAAAGGCTAGCGCTACTTCCTGAGAAAACTATAGCAAAAGGAATTTCAGTGGGGTATTATTTTTGGGAAGTGTTCAGATTTCTCTAAGCTGATTTTTTCCCTAACAGAACAGAAGTAAAGAAATCCAAAGATCATCCTAACAAAAATAGAGTCAGTGCTACCAAGTCTCTGTGTCTGCTCAAGCAGTTAGACTATGATGGTATATTTGAATAGACCTTTCTCTAGACATGTTCCAAACTTGAAATGTTATGAATATCTCGTTTAAACCTAAAGAGCTTTTCCTATGAGTTAGAAAAGGAAAAAAAAAAGTAAGAAAGTATTGGTACTTTTGGATAATGTGGGTGATTTTGAATGTTAACATCTAATCCCATCCCACCCACATTCCCAGTTCCTAATCGAAAGGAATAAAATATTAATACAAGTGAAACTAGTATCAGTGCTATAATTAGAAAAAGCTCTCATCTACATTTTGTTGGTGGGACTGCAAACTAGTGCAACCTCTATGGAAAACAGTATGAAGATACTTCAAAGAACTAAAAGTAGACCTATCATTTGATCCAGCAATCCCACTACTGGGTATTTATCAAAAAAAAAAAAAGTCATTTTATCAAAAAGACATGTGCACTCAAATGTTTATAGCAGCACAATTCACAATTGCAAAGATGTGGAAACAACCCAAGTGCCATAAATACATGAGTGAATCAATAAAATGTGGTATACGTATACTATGGAGTACTGCTCAGCCATAAAAAATGGTGAACTGATACCTTTTGTAACAACCTGGATGGAACAAGAGACCATTCTTCTAAGTGAAGTATTGTAAAAATGGAAAAACAAACACCACATGTACTCACTATTAAATTGGAACTAATCGATCAACACCCATGTGTACTTACGGTAGTAAAACTCAATAGAAACCAAGCAGGTGGGAGGGGGGAGGAGGGGATGGGTAAATTTACACCTAATGGGTACAATGCAAGCTATCTTGGTGATGGGCACACTTTTAACTTTGACTCAAACTGCACAAAAGCAAATTAAAACGTTTGTACTCCCATAATATTCTGAAATTTTAAAAAATACATTTCAGCAACGTTGAGGACTTTCTACCGGACTATAGCAAGTAGTCTGCACTGAAGGAAAAGCTCCAGGACATCCTGGCCTCCCTTCCCCGCAAGGAGCACCCTCCTGGAATAATTAATGGGGATCTTGGAGCCTACTAACATCTCCTAATTAGAAAGGACAGGAGTAAAAGGTAAAAATAGACACGTCAATCACATCCCTTGCAATCCCTTTTACCTTGAAAAACAGTTGTGCATGAGGCCCAAGGTTACAAGTGGCCACCCTTTAAAGAAGTCACGGTGGAGGAGTAGGGATGGGACTCCTTCCAGAGTCGGTGGGCACAATGGGCTAGACTACACCTGGGACCTGGGGCCCCCAGGCCAGTCGCCGTGGGCCAGTCAGAGGAAGCTGAGCCTGGTGCATCACCAACCACCCAGAATCACAGTCTCTGCCCATTAGCTTATAGCCCTGGAGCCCTTCCTTCTTCCCGTAGTCTAAGGATCAAAGAGGTCTTCAAATTAAGATCAGAGAAGAGCATCGTAGCAACAACTGGTGATAAGATCCCATGAGAATCATTTCACCCTGTTCCAGGGTCATATAGGAAGTTTAGATAAATTAATTATCAAGAGTGAAAAGGCAAAAAAAACCAACATGGGAAACATGAAAATATTCTGTATCGTACAGAGAACAGAACATAGCGCTCCAGAGGGAAACCACACCGTTGAATAAGGTGAACTGTAGCTTATTGCAGAGAAAAAAAATATTACTTTATGAGCTGACTACTTAATTTCTCATGGGGAGTGAAATGCCTTTGTTTAAGAACATACCTTGCAGAGCATGACCAGCTTTGAAGATGAAGCCTTCTAGGCGTAGCCAAGATGGTCTGGTGAGCAAAAAGATCCAGAGATAAGAAGGAACCAAAATTGGGAGGGGTTGGCACAGACCAGAGGGGACATGATGTGTGAAGTCTAGGGAGAGAAAGCGCTAGTCCAAGAGCCTTGGGGAGAAAGTGGGCCCTGAGCAGAGGAGAAAACAGGAATGAGGGGTAAGAAACAAATGAGCTCCAGATGAGCAGAAAATGGAGCGAGCAAGCACAAGGAACCCAGAGAAATCTCGGGTGGGGCATTGGACTTGCTACAGCAGGGAAAGCTGACCCCAGGGTCAACTCCTTGGAGGTGGTGACTCTCTGCAGCTGAGACCATCCCTATAGGGGCTGACCCCTGAGGACTCTGCCAACAGCACTCCCAGCAGTGGAATGAGTCTTTCATTGCAGGGGGAGCTGGTGGCCATGCTAGCATCCACCATCTAAGGACAAACCCAAATACATATAAATAATGTTTGGATGGTACTGTTTGAGCCCCTGGATCCAGCCATGCCTGAAACAGGCACCTTTCCCACCCTGAGAATCCTAGTCATGTGGGCCAATAAATTGTTTCAGTGGTTGTTGTTACTTAATCTGGTTTCACTTTGCTTTTTGTCACTTACAACATTCTGCCTAATATGTCTATTGATCCAGTAATTCCCTTTCTAGGAGAATTTCAACTCAATAATGGGAGAATACAAATACAAATTTTTCAACAAATCATGAAGGAGAAATTAGCTTGCAATTTGGGGGAGAAATTAAAGTTTTATCTGTTACTCTTAAATAAATTCCTGACTGATTAAAGAGTTAACTAAATTAAAATAAAACCATCTAGCCTTTCAAAGAAAATGTGACCTCAAGGGAAGAAATTGTAAAAGAAACAGTGCTGATTTAACTATGTACAAAATTAAAACTCCCATGGGTAAAATAAAGCCACTAATATAGCCTATACACCTAATATATAATACTGAAAACATTTTAATACTATATATGTCTATATATACACAGTGTGTGGTGAATATGGTCTAGTTTACAATGAATAGTCAAATTAGAATTTTTAAAATAATTAGATAGTGCGATGCTTTAACTAGGATAGGTGTTTTTATATTTTATTTTATCCATTGTTGTAAATATAAAACATTACATGTTTATGATCTCATTACCATAAACTAATTAAAATAATTTTTAAGTATGGAAAAAGCATCATCAATTAAGTGAAAAGGCAAACAAAAACTATGGAAAAAATGGTTGCAACTCATACAACAAAGAATTAATGCTCTTGTTCCACAAAGTGTGCTAAGATACCAACATGAAAAAGGTGGACACTCTAATTCTTTAAATGAGCAATCCAAACAAGAAGGATTACAACTAACCAATAAGCACATAAAAATGATTTTTAATGCAAAATAAAACTGGGCACCATTTTCACTTACCTAACTGGGAAACATAAGAAAGACTGTTGGCGAGGGTTTGGGGAAAAAAGTCTTCTCCTAACTGCTGGTAGAACCCCTGTCCTCTTCCTTTGGCAATGGCATGTTGATTTCTGTGCATAATTGTTCCTTTTCTTCACAGTCTATGTGGTTCGGATGGGGCTGATCTCACTCCCTCTATCTCCATCCCAGAAATAGGCATAGTCTCATATGTTGACAAGGATAGGACTTTTGCTTTAACTATTGGAAAAGAAAGTTCATTTCCCACTCTGGTTGCTAAGATGGTGGAGCTTACATCTTTTCCAGGACCTGGGGAAAGCATAGCTCAGAGACAAAGCAAGACAATGTTCAGATGGCATTGTTTGAGCCCCTGGATCCAGCCATGCCTGAAACATGCCTCTGCCCCACCATAAAAATCCTAGTCATGTGGGCCAATAAATTGCTTTTGTTGTTGTTGTTGTTGCTTAATCTGGTTTCATTTAGCTTTTTGTCATTTGCAACATTCTGACTAATATACCTATTGATCCTGCTAGGAAATGGTCCCAGGTAAATAATCAAAGATGTACACAAAATTCAAAGTATAATCATGTTTATCATGGAGCAATTTATAAAAGTGAAAATTTGGAAACAACAGGACATTGGTTAAATGATTTATAGTATATCCAAAGATGAGATGATGTAATCATTATAAAACAATGATTTAGAAAATTAGTTAAGGAAATATTTTCATGACATTATACCAGATATTTATTTTCTTTGTGCTTATATGTTTATCTCAGTTTTTCTATAATGGGTAAATAATGGGGAGGGAGTCCATAATAGGGGAAAATTACACATCATTAATTTATCTATCTTTTTTTTTTTTTTTTGAGATGGGGTCTTGCTCAGTGGCCCGGGCTAGAGTGCAGTGGTGTCATCACAGCTCACCGCAACCTCACACTCTTGGGCTCAAACGATCCTCCTGCCTGAGCCTCCCAAGTAGCTGGAACTACAGGCACGTGCCACCACACCCAACTAATATTTCTATTTTTTGTACAGATGGGGTCTCGCTCTTGCTTAGGCTGGTCTAGAACTCCTGGCCTCAAGTGATCCTCCTGCCTCGGCCTCCCAAAGCGCTGGGATTACAGGTGTGAGCCATGGCGCCCAGCCTCATTGTGATGTCTTTTACCTCCATTCAATCTCCTTTATGATTTTTTAACCCATCTCTCCAAAGTACGTAGTACTGGAGAATGAGGCCTATTGTTTCTGTGTTCTGTACAGTAGCTTGCACATCGTGGACATTTAATAAAATAAGATTGTCATCGTACCTGGCAAGTACTCCCTTCAATAATTTCGCAGTGATAGTAGGGCCAAAATGGTGAAGCAAAGCACTTACATCCGGTAAGTCAAGAATGCTGAGACCCTCCGTTTTCCTCCCCTCTCCTACCAAACTTCTCTTTCTCAGCAAAGGTTATCTCAACCCCAACACTTGATTCCATTTGTGCAGACTCAGCCTGGGAGTAGCGTGGGCACGGGGTGGTGCTTAGCGGGGGGAAGCATCCTCTATCTTATCATCTTATTTATTTTTATAAAAAATCCAAAGCTACAGAATCCTATGGTTTGTCAGCAACACCCCCAGTTGTGTCCAGAGATTGTGGTCACAAGCATCTAGAACCGAGAAGGCCTGGCATCTCTCCCAGCAAAAGAAAACCCTGAGCAAGTCTCCCCACAACCACTCTGAGCTATATGGGAGCCACTAGTCACATGTGACTATTTAAATTCAAATGAAGTAAAATTTAATAAAATTTAAAATTCGGCTCCTCGTTCTCACCAGCCTCATTCCCCGTGCTCAGTGATCACACACGGTTAGTAGCTACTGTCATGAGACTGGACAGCTCAGACGCACAACATACTCCGTAACACACAAAATCGTACTGGGACACCACTGGTCTTAACAAGCCCCCTCACGCTCCTCTTTTAATGGAAATTGGAACAATGGAAGCTTGTTTTGAGTGTAGCCGTGTCAGGCCATGTGCAGAGACTGCAAACATTCCCCTTCCTGGCAGGATGTAGGGAAATTCCTTTGCCTTAAACTTTCTGTGTTCCGTTGACTTTGGATTCTTGGGGGTCCTTATCAGAATTTGTTTTAGGAAGGAAGATAAGAACTTTTTTATTTTTAAAAAAATATTGTATCTGACCAGGTCAGAGAGGATTCTCTGACAAGATTCTCTGCTATTTCGATTTTTAATCCAGTCTATTTGGAGATCCCAGGAGCTGATTTAGTGGATTTGCTTTCTGGGGCGACAGGGGTCCGAGCATTCTCAGCTCCCCTGCCCGCCACTTCTTCAGACTGCCAAGAAGCTTGTTTCTTGTTTATTACCTACCTTTTTTTCCCCTCCCCTTTCAGATTGGCAAACATCATAGACTTTAATAGCCAGTACACTGAGGAAGAGACGGAAAGAACTTGAGTCCTTGATGACCCCAAGTTGCTGGTAAATTAACCACCTCTGGAACCGCCTGGCCTCCAAAATCTTTGTTATGTGAGAAGATACCTTTCATTACGGATGGAGCCATTTTGAGTTGGCTTTCAGGGGCTTGCATCAGGGGCTTCCCGACGGGCACACCAGGCTCCCACGTGGTAACACACACCTGGGGCAGCTGGGCAAACCCAGACAAGGGCGGCAGGGATGAAACACACAGCCAGCTGGTAGCTTGCCTGGGGCTTCTAGGAAAACCACGGTTGGCCTCCCTCCAGCTCCCAGAGGACAAGGGTCCAGGGGCAGTGGGTGTGTTTGGCACTTAGGGACTGAAGAAGAATGCCTGTTTTACACCAAGGGCTCAGCTTTTGACGTCATTCATTTAGTTACTCATTATAGGTCTGTAGACAGCAGGCAGGATGCGAGGACAAACAGAGGTGCGGAGCAAACAGAGCGAGTCTTCTGCGTCCCCTCCCTCCTACTCGCACCAATCCCCTGCTCAGTGCTACCCCCACCCCTCTTCCCAGGCACCCGGCCCCCTTGTTGACTCTTTCACAGGAAGCAGACTTATGCACCATCTGAGAACCTGCATACGGCTGGATCAGGCCCCGTGTGGACCTTGAGAGCTGAGGAATGAGACTGAACTCTCGGTCAGCACCCTCCTGCTGTGGGGCGAACTTCATTCCCTAGTCCCGTTCTGCTCAACGCAGCCACTCTGAACCAAAAAGTGAGCTGGAATTACACTGCCCTGCTAGTTGCTGAACTTTGCTGATTCATTCAAAAGCCACTTGTTCTAAAGGCACAGGAGGAACTCACCATGCCCTGTTTAAACCTCTGCAATTTTGCACAAGCCATTATTCTCCTTGTTCACGGGGCAAACTCATACTCACTCTTCAAGCCCACTGTAAAAATCGCCTCCTCCACGAAGCTGGTCATAATTCCCAATCACCCCCCTCACCGTTGCCCCTTCTTGACAAACTGGACTGCCTCTCTTTTCACACTTCAGCATGCTTTAGCCACATCCCTGCCCACTTGGTATTAAAAGTCATTTGTTAGGCCGGGCACAGTGGCTCACGCCTGTAATCCTAGCACTGTGGGAGGCTGAGGCGGGCGGATTGTTTGAGCTCAGGAGTTCGAGACCAGCCTGAGCAAGAGCGACACCCCGTCTCTACTAAAATTAGAAAGAAATTAATCGGCCGACTAAAAATATATAGAAAAAATTAGCCGGGCATGGTGGCACATGCCTGTAGTCCCAGCTACTCGGGAGGCTGAGACAGGAGGATCACTTGAGCCCAGAAGTTTGAGGTTGCTGTGAGCTAGGCTGATGCCACGGCACTCACCCCAGGCAACAGAGTGAGACTCTGTCTCAAAAAAAAAATAAAATAAAATAAAAGTCATTTGTTTGTCTGTTTCTCCCTCCATCACTTCTTTGTCGTCGAATCTCTATACACGACAGACAGGAAGCCATCATGAAATGTCTATTGAAATGAAATGAGAAGAAATGAGATAACGAAACTGTTTTGGGGCTGTGGTAGCCGCTGCACCATGGATTGTCCTCTAGCCTCTCAATTTCCCTAGTGGACTCAGTTTCCCTGGGGTATGGACTTGGGGTGGTAGAACAGATGTCTCTCCTTCTGTCCGAGGAAGGCACAGAAACAAGGCAAGGAATTGCCTTTATTGAGAATGAAGAGATCTTTTTTTATAGTTGATAGTTGGATTTCCTGTATTCCAGGGATCTCCAGGGCCCCCATAATGTTGAATCAGTTTGCACACACTTTTACCTCCTGATAAACTCACTTATGTGTGTTCTTTGGATTCAAACACTTTGCTCCTCTACTGTGAGTATGAGGATGATTGAGAATATGGTAATTCCAAAAAGATTACAGTAAGACCTCCCACTAGAATATATAAAGAACTCTTACAATCAGCAATAAAAAGACAAATGCCCAGTTAAAAATGGGCAAAGGACTTGAATAGACATTTCCCCAAAGAATATATACCAATTTCTGACAAGCACTTGAAAAGATGCTAAACATCTTTAGGCATCAGGGAAATGTAGATCGAACCCACGATGAGATACCACTTCACAACAGCTAGGCTGACTCCAGTCAAAGACAGACAATAACAAGTGTTGACGAGCATGTAGAGAAACTGGAACCCTATACACTGCTGGTGGGAATGTAAAATGGTGCAGCCACTTTGGAAAATAGTCTGGCAGCTCCTCCAAAGGTTAAACAGAGTTGCTATGTGACTAGCAATGCCACTCCTAGGTATATACCCAAGAGAATGGAACATAGGTTCATACAAAAACTCGTGCAGGAATATTCATAGCAGCATTATTCAAAATAGCCAAAAGGTGGACACAGCCCAAATGTCCCTTGACTGATGAATGGATAAACAAAGTATGTATATCCTTGCAATGGAACAGTATTTAGCAATAAAAAGAAATGAAGTACTGATTCACGCTATAACATGGGTGAACCTTGAAAACATTATGCTTATGTGAAAGAAGTCAGTCACAAAAGACTGCATATTATATGAGTCCATTTTTATGACATGTCCGGAATCGGCAAATCCATAGAGACAGAAAGTAGATTAGTGGTTGCCAGGGGCTGGGGAGGATGGGGGAAAATGGGGAGTGCCTGCTAATGGGCAGAATATTTCTCTTCTGGGTGATGAAAATGTTGTAAAATCACTTGTGATGATGGTCACACAGCTCTGAGAATACAGTAAAAACCACTGGATTATACACCTTAAATGGGTGCATTGCATTGTATGCGAATTATATATCAATAAAGCTGTTTTATATAATAAATACTCCCTTCCCCCAGCAGAGCCAGCAGCCAGCCTTCTTCCTGTTTCCATGGCAGGGATCTCTCTCCTGTTTGCCTTTAATCCATTTATCTCCCTGTTGACGAGAATCCAGCCAGCCAGCAAACCTGTGTTTGCTCTTTAGTAACATCCCGAGGATGCACCGGGCCCCGGGCCTGACATTTCTGCACAGTCCTTGCCAACTAGGCCAGTGTCAGGGAAGGCAGACAGCCAGGCGGGCCTGGCAGCTACTGCGGAGTGTGACAACACAAGGGTGCGAGAAGAAACCAGAGAGAGCCCCTCTACAAGGCTCCCTTGGCCAGGACACTGGGGACCTTTCCTCTGCTTGAAATCTACTCCTGACCCAAGCGGTGAAGCTGGACACCACAGTGTGGGGCTGGAAATATTAATAGAAAAGCACTTCCCCAGGGCACTGCTGGGCTCTGGGAACCACCGCAGTGGGGAAGAAGAGAGCAAACCCCGACTGAGTTCTGCCCCGTACAAGACTCTATTCTAGCCGCTTTACGTGCTCATCTCATTTAATCCTTCCAACGGCCCTGTGAGGTGCCAGGGAGAGATTCCCTGCTCCTGTTTTACCAACGGTGGAACTTCCAGTGCAAAGAGGTTACGTAACTTGCCTAAAGTTATTCCGCATGGAAAGCCTAAAGTAACTGGCATGGCTAGAAGTGTTTGAACCGATTCTACCCTTTGTGAAAAGATTCAAAGCAGCATATATATTCCACAATAGGGAACTGGTTAAATCAATGTGCTTCAGTCATACGGGGAATACGATGCGGATGCTAAAAAGAATTGGGCGTGCTTTAAGTAGCTATATGGAATGATTACCAAGGTGTGTCTTTAAGTGAAAAAAGCAAGATGCAGAACAGTATGCATAGATGCCGCTATTTGTCTAAAAGAGGGAGGCAAAGAATACAGGTACAGCCATCCCTCAGTACTCACCCCCTGCAGATACCAAAATACACAAATGCTCAAGTTTCTTGTATAAAATGGCACAGTATTTGCATATAATCTATGCACATTCCGCTGTATACTATAAAGCATCTCTAGATTACTTATGTTACCTAATGCAGTATAAATGCTATGTAAATAGTTGTTATACTATAGTTTTTGTCTTATTTTTTACCGTCATATTGTCATTTTGTTTTGTTTTGTTTTGTTTTTTTCCCCATTTACTTTTTTTTTTTTTTTTTGAGACATAGTCTCACTGTGTTGCCCAGGCTAGAGTGCCGTGGCGTCAGCAACCTCAAACTCCTGGGCTCAAGCGATCCTCCTGCCTCAGCCTCCCAAGTAGCTGGGACTACAGGCATGCGCCACCATGCCTGGCTAATATTTTCTATATATTTTTAGTTGTCCAATTAATTTCTTTCTATTTTTAGTAGAGACGGGGTCTCGCTCTTGCTCAGGCTGGTTTTGAACTCCTGAGCTCAAACAATCCGCCCGCCTCGGCCTCGCAGAGAGCTAGGATTACAGGCGTGAGCCACCGCGCCTGGCCTCCCCATATACTTTTGATCCACAATTGATTGAATCCACAGATGCAGAACCCACGAATAAGGAGGACCAACTGTGTTTGTACAATAATAGCTTGTATCCAAATAAAATATTCCTGAAAGGACACATAAGAAAGTAGTGACATTGTTTGCTTCTGAGAAGGGTGTGGCTGTCAAGCTCCAAGCCCCCTAGCATCTAGTTCACTGGTGTTCACACTCTGGTACAGGCAGCACTGGGCTGACGTGTTAGCAGGAGATCACAGAAATAATGGTGTATGCTTCCAAGGCTGGGTCATAGGACATTGTGAATTTTGTCTAGCTCATTCTTAGATAACTTATTAACATGTCATGAGGACATTCAAGCAGCCCAACGGAGAGGTCCGCAGGGGGAGGGACTGAGGTCTCCCACCAGCAACCACGTGGATGCGCCATCTTGGAAGCACACTCTCCAAGGCCGGGCGAGCCTTCAGATGACTGCGAGTGACCCCAGCTGATATTTCACTGCAACCTTGTGAGACACCCAAAGGCAGAACCACCCACAGAAGAGGTGCCCAAATTCCTGACCCAGTGAAAGTGTATAAACTAATAAATATTTATTTTTTTAAGCTGCTAAATGTGGGGTTACTTTGTTGTGCAGCTATACGTAACTGAAACAGATTTGGTGAGGTGCTGCCGTAACAAATACCCAAAAACTTTGGAATTGGGCAGTGGGTGGAAGCTGGAAGCACTTTGAGGAGAGTGTTCGCGAAAGTCTAAGGTGCCTTGACCAGGCTATTTGAACAAGGCCGGTGGCATTAAGAGGGGCTGTGGACTTACAGGAAAATGTTACCAGAAACTGGGGGACAGGGGACCCAGTTAGGGGAACTGGAGGGCTGGGTGGGAAGGGGACTATTCACTTAGAAACTTTTAAATATTTAGAGCACTACCTACATGAAAACTAAATTAAGGGAATTTATATAATCATTTCTTTTTTTGAGACAGGGTCTCTCTCTGTAGTCCTGGGAAGAGTACAGTGGTGTCATTACAGCTCACAGCAACCTCAAACTCCTCGGCTCAAGTGATCCCCCTGCCTCAGCCTCCCGAGTAGCTGGGACTACAGGTGTGCACCACCATGCCCGGCTAATTTTTTTCTATTTTTAGTAGAGATGGGGTCTCTTTCTTGCTCAGGCTGGTCTCGAACTCCTGACCTCAAGCAATCCTCCTGTCTCGGCCTCCCAAAGTGCTGGGATTACAGGCGTGAGCCACCTTGCCCAGCTAGGATTGTTCCCTTAAATGTCTTTTCTTTCTTCTTTTTCGTCTCTGTTTCTTTTTGTTCTATTAATACTTTCAGGAAGATTTTCTTGATCTTACTTCCAATTATTCTTTTGAATGCTTTATTTCTTCTATCATATGTTTAATTTTCAAGAACCTTTATTTGTTCTCTGATTGTTCTTTTTTCGGAGCATCCTAATCTCATTTTATGAGTGCAAGACCTTCCCTTACTTTGCTGATACATTTATTAATTTTTAAAATCGTTTTCCTATTTTCTGCATTTTCTCTGTTTTCTCAGGGTTCTATGTGCTGGTCCCCACATCACTCATTTCATTGAGAATTCTTTTTGTGCCTTTCCTGGAGGCTGGAATTATTCACACACCAACAAGAACTGGGGCAATTTCTATCTTTCTCCTTCACCACCTTTAACAAGCTTGCTTTGTTAACTTAAGGGGCCTATATATTGCCCCTTACTCCCAAGGTGGCTGCCACAGTTTTAAGAATCACAGATGCGATCAAGGAAGCAAAATTTTCCCAGAAGCTTCCAGAATTCTTCAGCTTCTGCTTCATTGGCCAACCATGTCATACGGCACTTTTAGCTGCAAGAGTATCCGAGAAAGCAAGTATTTTTCCCCAGACTCTATGGTGAAGGGGGCCAAGGAGAAGGGAGACGGGACTTTCACTCTCGCCACTGTATCCTCTATGCCCACAGCAGCACTGGGCCCCAGAAGGCGCTTAATACATATTTATTGAATGAATAAACGAATGACCAATGCCCTGAAGCCCATCCCTGGACCTCAAGTTAGGAGCCCTGCTTCCTCGGATGATTAAAAATTGAATCCTTTAATGTGGCCAATGCTGTGCTACTACTATCAGAAATTACTGGGGGAGGCAGTAAAGAGTACCCCTTTTTCTCAGTACGAGCTCCGAACTATCAAGACACATAGGAGTAAGGCAGGTGTGGACGCAGGATCACCTTCATTGCTGATGAAGGCCAGGGTCCAGGGTGCGGCTTGGGTGAACTAGGCAACAACCAACTTCCTACTACCACACGCAGAATGAGACCCGCCCACCTGATCACAGGCAGAGCTGAGACCAAGGGCCTCATAGCGGGCCGGCTGCCTGACAGCTGTGCTCACAGCCGGCCTGCTGGCCGGGAGGCCCCACCCAAAGGAAAGCAGAGGTGGGCAGAGCTGGGCTTACACCGTCCTCCCCAGACAACCACCTCCACCTTCTAGGAAAGGCTCGAGGGTGGGGAGAGAGGCCAGGAGGGTGTGACACTAACGTATGAAACAAGAGGAAAGCAGCCTTTTCCCAGTCCCCTAAATCGTCAACATTGTATTGTTTCCCTTTCTCCATGTTAAAAGAGATCATGTCGGCAACAGTTCAGCGCCTGGTACTCGAAGATAGTAGGTGCTCAGTACAAGTTAGCCTCTCTTCCTCCTCCTCTCCATTCAGATTGTCTCTTCCCCAGGGTAGGGAGAGATTAGCCTTCCCTTCCTGCTGAAACATAAACTTTATTTCTCCTTGCAATTGCTCAATTTCTCTTCCTGTGTCGCAATTTCCCCAAGCATGTGACTTTCATTTGGCAACTCTCGCCCCGTGGCGTTGGGGACACGGGGGTTATGCCTCACGCATCACATTCCTGCACCGCAGAGCCAAATTGCACTGCATGGCTAGATCCACTTGCCCGTCTCTGCTGGGGGGTCTCCTCTCCCTCCCTGGCTCTGCCACCCACCCACCTTCCTTGGGCCCCAGTTCCAATAGGTGGAGGGCATTTATCTTCTTTTTTTGGCCACCCACCATTGGAACCCCTTTCTTGTGTTTGGGGGACTCCCCACTTTATGGTTTTATTGGGAAGAGGCACCCACCTTCTACTAGAGAAACTGAAATGTTCCATTTTCCCTTTCCCAGCCTCCCCTTTGCAACTAGAGCCTGGGCATGTAGCCTGGGCTGACCAATCAGAGGGGCCTGTGCCGGACTTTGGTGGAGGTTTGGGGGTGGCCAAGGAAAGCCGAGGCTCCCTAGAAATGTCCCCTGTTGGTTGTGGCAGTGCAGCAGATCTGAACTCCTGGCACCACAGGGGCAGCCGAGCTGGCTGGGGAACACAGCAGGGTTTCTTTGCAGATACAGCTCTGGTTCCATGGAGCGGGGCAGGTGTCAACCCTGACTGTGTAGCTTTGAACTTAAGGTCCTGTGGCAGTTCCACCCATTTGCCTCTCAGTACATCTTCTTCTTCATGCAGTTAGTCATCATCCATGGTCCGTAGCTGTGAACAATGGCAGGTATGCGGTACTTGAGTCCCTGACCTGCTCTTCCAAGCCTGACGTTCTCATCAGTTCTCACTGGGAGCAGAGACCACGTCTCAGGAAGGGTATGAACACACTCACACTGTTCTTTCGCAGGCTTTCCTTTGTGTTGGGGCAGGCAGCGCTGTGCAGAGTGCACTAAACTCAGAGTAGGAACCACGGACTTTGGTCTTCATTTTGTCGGAACCAACCCAGTCACCTCACCTCTCCGGATTTTCTCATGCGTCCAGTGGTCTCGGTGGAGACGCCAGATCAAAAAATGCCCCAATTTCAACATCATTTTATTCTCCAATCCAGAGTCTCATTTCACTGCTTCAGCGTAATGGAATGCTTTTGTTTGTTTTTCCTGTAATAACTCGTAACTATGGTTCAAGCAAGAAAGCCTGAAGGACTGTTAGTTTTATTGCACCCTGCCGGACTTGGTTTCCAACCCCAGAACCAGATATGTCCCAGCTTTAAAAGCACAGGAACCAGCACTCTGCAATAGGATTAAAATAGGTGCATTCAAGCTATCCACAGGGACTGGGGTTTAGAAATTATGTCTTGCTTCTACTTATGGATGGCAACCCCTTTACTTATGCTGCGCGGATGGTTCATAGAGTGAGCCCGTTCAAGCTCACTGGGGCTCGACACCGGGCTTGGAGTGGTTTCAAGTGTCTTTGAGTGAGTGACCACATACAGTGACCACATCCTGCTCAATGCTGCTAACTCATGTGTGGGGGCTGACTTACCTTCCCAAGAAGGTTGTGAGTTTCTCAGGAGCATGACTTTAATATATTTCATATCCCCTCCCTGACTTTACCCCTCTCTTTCCTCTCTCTCTATATACATACATATATGCCTTTAAGTAGGTAGAACATGTCTGCAAGACCCACCTAAGACACTGACAACCTTGAGTGCCTCAGGGAAGGCTGGAGCCAGGAGTAGAGGGAGATGCTGGCCAGGCGCGGTGGCTCACGCCTGTAGTCCTAGCACTCTGGGAGGCCGAGGCGGGTGGATCGCTCAAGGTCAGGAGTTCGAGACCAGCCTGAGCAAGAGCGAGACCCTGTCTCTACTAAAAAAAATAGAAATGATCTGGACAACTAAAAATATATATATGTATAAAAAAAAAATTAGCCGGGCATGGTGGTGCATGCCTGTAGTCCCAGCTACTCGGGAGGCTGAGGCAGAAGGATTGCTTGAGCCCAGGAGTTTGAGGTTGCTGTGAGCTAGCCTGACGCCACGGCACTCTAGCCCAGGCAACAGAGCAAGACTCTGTCTCAAAAAAAAAATAAATAAATAAATAAAGAGGGAGATGCTTCATGGTACATTCTTGAATGTTTTACCATAAATATAATATTATTATTTTTTAAGCCACCTTATAAAGAAATAAGAAAATTCACATTTCTACTTTAATTTCATTTTATGGTGGTACAATCATATATTTATCCAACTCCCTATTTGGGGGCCTTCTGATTTCTCCATCTTGTTAGGAGAAGATGATTCACCTCTGTTCCACCCAGGAAGGCCTCCCAGAGGAGGTGACTTCTAACGGATGAATAGGAGTCAAGTGAGACAGGGTGGGCCATGAGGAGAAGGTATTCCAAGCAGGGGGACCACCATGAATGAAGATGGGAAGTGGAAGAGTGTGGCCTCATGAGGAAATGTAAGGAGGGTAGAGGCAGGATCGGCAGAGATGAGGCTGGAGGGGCAGAGAGGTCGTTTAGGGCTCCTGCAGCATGCTAGGGACTTGAGTCTTAGCCTTGCTGCCTGACGCAATGGGAATAATTTGGGGTTAGTGAGTGAGACTGATCGACCGTGAATCCCCACCCAATGGTGTGGCCATGGGAGCCTCAGCAGACAACCAGACACCCAGAAGAAACTCTTAAAGGGATCGGTGCTACCAACCTAACAATAACATTGGGGTGATGTTGGGGATGGGGAGAACCACATTTTAGTGATGGGGAAGATTTAGGAACCCAGTTCAGGTACAAATCTAAATATTTCCGAGGAGAACTTGAGCTTCTGCAGACATGTTTAATGTACGAAAATCTTTTTCTGATTCTAAAATGCCTTGAAATAAATAGAAGATACCTATGGAATCTTAGCTCAGGGTTCCTAGGACATCGTTGGAGGAATTCAGTTCATTCTACAAAGGTTCTCTGAGCACCGCATCCTGACACATAAAGGGTTCCTGCCCTCAACGAGGTCACAGTCTAGCAAAATACAAGAGGATGTAAGATAGAAGTGGTAATTTAGAACAAGGGGTTCTACTGTTGCACTCTGACAGTACAGTAGAAACAAAGAAGAAAACACTTGCATTTCTGCAAGTTCAAGCTGAGTTTGTTACATATTAGGACTTCATCATCTTTTTTCTGGGGTCACTGACATTGGTCTCACTGGTGGCAGCCAAGATTTCTTGAGCCACAGGTTGAAAATAAGGACCACAGTCCTTATTTTCATTTAAGGTATGCAGGATAGATTAATACTTATAAGGCTTCATGTTAAGTTTAATAGAAGTTGAGATAAAATATATCTAGTAAAAAGTACCAAAGGGTACTGTTTAAACTATTCAAACTAGAATACTTCTGAGAGTGAAAAGGGATGCTATTAGTGATTTCACCCTGAAACCAGGTATAAATTGGGATCGTTCCAGGGAAAGCAAGACTTAAGCAGCACCTTAGCTGTGTATCAGTTACTGACTAATCATTTATTCATAAATGAGGGTTGGTTTCTCACCGCTACCGCCTTCCCCCAACCTGCAGCAGGCTTCAAATAGGAAACATGCACAGAAGTATGGCAGGAGGTGGTAGGGGTGATGGGAAAAGCCTTCCCAGGCTGAAAACCCAGCCTCAGAGCTCCCCAGACAGACAGGATGCGCAGGGGCCTTCCAGGCAGAGCTAACACAGGAAGCCCAGGGCGCATGCTCAGCAGGAAGAGGCCAGATGCTAATGAACTTGGTTTCTATCAGCTATTTTATGAATCATCTGGGGCACTTTGGAAATAGATTTCAGGGCATTTCTAAACCTACCTAATCAGAACTTCCAGGTGACGCCTTTGATCTGGCAAATTTGGGAGATCTGGCTTTCGTCTAGAATAGGGGTTCTCAAAACCGTAGATGCTGGCTAAAGCCACAGGCGGGCCCTACTCAGACCACAGAATTGGAATCAACCCAGCAAGTGAGGACGCTGCCTGCCTAAGGGGGTGGTCACTGGGTCACTGCTAACCTGTCAGTTTGGCAGGGCTGGGAACGAAGGTGGACCAGTTCTACCTGTAGCTACAAACAAAAACTGGAAAAACAGCAAGAGAGACTTATCCAAGTTCTTGCTGGGTGTGGCTGAGGCTGTACCATCTCAGCCTTCTGGCCATTCTTGAAGCCCTCCCGGCAGAGGCCCCTGTCCTTGCCAAGAACTAGAAAGAATTAGAAGAAAGATGAGTCAGAAGAAAGATCCCATGGTCTCCGGGCTTCCCTCCTGCTCCTCCCCCTCCTCCCAGCGCCATCCTGACTTCCTGCCCCTGTACGCTGCAACTCCCAGCTCCCCAGTTCCCCACTCTGGAGCTAGGGGGACACATGCAAAAAGCGGTTGGTGCTTGAGGGAAGGGGGAAGGGACTCAGGAGCCCGTGGTGCTGGTGTCTTCGCTCTCTGCGCTGAATGGGGGCTAATCGCGGGCAGCCTGCTACCAGCAACACTGGTTTTGCAGGGTGAAGTATCACTGATCTTGAGTCGGACATACAGCCTAAATGAAATCTGGTAACCTCTGGGATTCCTGGCTGGCACTGGTGCTTGTTGCTGGGGAAGACACACAAAAAGGTGTAACCCCCATCAATAAGGTGTCGCGCTGGCCCTCAAATGGCAAAGTCAGCTGCGCCTGTCTCGGAGCACCCTCCCAGCCCCCTTTCGTTTCTTTGAGGACCTGCCCTCTACCAGAGGCCGTGCTGGGCCTGGGGCTCCCACGAAGAAAGGTCCCACCTCAGATCATGATCTCCAGAGAAGCAAACAGAGACAAAGATGCCGTGATAGGTAGAGACAGGACGGTGACCGCCCTGAGGCTAGCAAGGAGGGCACTCATCTGGAAGGGCGTGGGGCAAAGATGTCTGAAAAGCCAGCCCACGCTGAGCAGCCCAAGAGGGAGTTTATTCTGGCTCAATAAACCAGCCAAGGGGGAGAGATCCCGGTGGGATTGCAGGGCTAAAACTGGGGAGAGTTTACTGACCTCCCTCCCCCAGAGACCCTCACACCTGCCTGCCCCTTCTCTCCCTACCCCCACTCCCAGAGCACCTTGTGCGTGAGAATCAGCAGGAAAGTCCCAAAGGGGAGGTATTTGCTGGGCGTGGGGAGAGTTTAGTCAATCTTCTGATAAGGGGTGGAATGAGGAGGGTGGTGGCATTCCTGGCCGTTGAGCTGTGCTCTTCCAGAACTGGGCCCGGTTAAACCCACTGCGAGAGTGATGAGGGCTTGGAGGTGGCCTCCCCCCACCCCGATCCCAGCCTCTAGACCGCTGCTGCTCTGCCCACCAGCCCCTCCGACACCAGCAGCCACTCATTCATTCACTTGTTTGTTGAATTAATGTGAGTGAGCACATTCTTCTAGCTGCTAGAGATACAGCCATGGCACGAACAACGACAAAACAAAGACCACTCAAGACTTTCATCCTAGTAGGGGAGACAGACAAAGAACAATCAGACAAGTAAGGGAGAAAGAGGAACCAGGAGGAGGGGCTCCATAGCAAGGTGGTAGGTGGGCAGAGACCCGAAAGAGGAGAGGGCAAGAAAGGGATGGGGAAATCGAATTCCAGGTGGGGAGAGCAGCACCTGTGAAGGTCCTGGGGCAGGCCTGTCTGAGGCACCTCCGGGAGGCTTGAGGCTGCCTGTGTGACTGAGTTGGGTGGGCAAGCAGGGAATTCACTGTAAATGAAGAGACCTAAAGGAGTTTAAGAGCAAGAGCTTTGCAGTCATGCGTGCCTGGGGACCTGCTATTTATTAGTGGTCTGCGTTTAGGCAGATTGCTTCATCTCCCAAGGCTCAGCTTCCTTGTCTGGAAATGGGAAGAATGGTATTCTATGTACTTTTTCTCAATAAATGGCAGCTATTACTACGGTTATTACAAATACAATGGATACATGTTCAATACTTAGTATTAGCACTTTCCCAAAGAGGTTTTCCAACTGGATAGACACTTGATTGTTGTCTTTTTTGTGGCTTTAGAAAAATACTTTAAATTACATGGACATGTGCTGTGCTTGGGGAGCGCGGGCGTGCTGGCAATCACGAATTACACCGACCCTTTCTCCCAGCCCTCAAAGGCGGGGCAGCAAAAGCAAGGCCCAGGCGGGGAAGGAGCTTGGCTGGTCGAGGCGAGACAGTTGTCTGAGCCGGCATTAGGATCCAATCATCTTGAGAGGGAAGCAGAAAGTTTCCCTTTGAATCGACACTTCCTTCCACTGTCTTTTCATTTGAGCAAGCAGATGCCTGGAGAGTCTAAATCTTGTCCAGGGAATCCTGAGCTACGGTCATTGTAAGGAGATAGCCATCTCCCTCGGCGACTGGCCTGGGTCTTTGGAATGGTCTCTGGAATGCGAGCAGGTTGCAGCAATCCTGCTCCCGCCCTCTCCCTGCCTGACGGATGGACGACGTATCTGATCCAGAGCGTTCTGCTCAGTCACCGCCCCCTGCTGGCCCCTCTCTGACCATTGCAGGAGCCGCCCCACCCGGCCTGCCCCTCCTGCTGCTCTGCTCAGACGCCTTAGCATAAGAGCACGGGTGACCCTGCTTATCTCTCCTGCAGGACACATGGGCTGCGGGTTAATGATGGCGGGGGAGGTGCATGCAGACCTTGTCCTGGAGGAACTTGTCACAGCGGAGAAAAAAGTAGCAATGATAATGAGTGAACGAGTGCTGTATTACAGAGAAAATAAAGACTCAGAGGTCAAAGGTGAAGCACTGGGAGGAACAGTTTACTGTCAGGTGGCTAAGTGGGTAGGTGGCCAGGTCGGGGTCTGGCAGCCGCCATGGCTAAAGCACATAGCAGGGACATCAAACCTAGTCTGGGATAGTCAACAAAAAGTTTTAGAAAAAGGCATGGTGATTTTCTTCCCTCTTTGCTTCTTCTAAAAACACTTACTCCTCTCAGATGAATGTATGGCAACCACAGCTGTCATTTATCGCTCATTTGATGCACGGCAGGTGCTTTGCTCAACTCTTTATATACATATTATTTAATCTGCACATAAATCTTATGAGGTCCTATCACTGTCTTTATTATATAGATAAGGAAACTGAGTTTATCTCCTGGGAAGTTAAGGAACTTTACTGAGGTTTAAATGTAGGTTTTACCCAGAGTTCAACCTTTTCACTACCAGACTCTGTCTATACTACATTTTCTTCATACAGCTCCTTGGGGTGGCTTGACCTGGTGGCAGGGCCTTCCTCCCATTTGTGCCTTAAAAAAAAAATGCTTATAATATTTTAATATTTATTACAGGTCTCCATGTCTGCAATGGTATATTTCCCAAACAATTTTTCTGATCAAACCAGGAGAGAGAGAGAAATATTGATCAAACCCTGTTGTGACATTTTGCTGAGGTAAATATTTTTCAAACTACCAGCTCATTAGGTAGAGTTTAGGAATCCATTGTTACGAAGAGAGAGTTGTTTTTTTTTTTTTTTTTCTGAGACAGAGTCTCGCTTTGTTGCCCGGGCTAGAGTGAGTGCCGTGGCGTCAGCCTAGCTCACAGCAACCTCAAACTCCTGGGCTCAAGCAATCCTTCTGCCTCAGCCTCCCGAGTAGCTGGGACTAGAGGCATGCGCCACCATGCCCGGCTAATTTTTTCTATATATTTTTAGTTGTCCCATTAATTTCTTTCTATTTTTAGTAGAGACGGGTTCTCGCTCTTGCTCAGGCTGGTTTTGAACTCCTGAGCTCAAACGATCCACCCGCCTCGGCCTCCCAGAGTGCTAGGATCACAGGCGTGAGCCGCCAAAGAGAGAATTTTGATCAAGTGGAATGTCTGTGGCAAGCTTACCTGTTTACATTTACTCTAAGTATAAAATCGTCCCTGCATACCACCTTCCTCCCGGCAGTTTACCTTTGCTCGCTACAAATTGGCCGGTGGAGAAATGGTTTGCATTTGCCAAAGAGGCCCAAAGCGCACGATGCATCTCTACTTCAATCTTTCAGGAAAAATATCTGCCTTTATGCGTGGCTCAATCTTAAAAAATCAGGTAACATGGAGAACGGGGACCGACATAAAACGACACAGCTAACTAGAAAGAAAGTAGATTTCAGAGCTTTTAATGACGTCTCCTGACCTCTGGTGGATATCTTTGGGATTGCAGAGCCCCCAGCTCCTTCAAAGCAATCAGCAAAAAGAGCTCTGGAGTTGAAGTTTACCAAATGCCTCTTCTAATAGCCCTCATTTCAGAGATGAAGAAAGTGTGATTCAATTGGTTTATGTGACTTATCCAAGGTTGCACAGTTACTTACGTAGTGGCATATTCGGGACCAGTACCTAGACATGTATTAATATTATTGCCTGAGAAAACACAGGTATGCAAATATTGATTAACTCCATCGACTGAATACTCTTTGGATTACCTGCAGAGAACCATCATTATTAGAAACGGTAACAGCTGCCATACAGGAAGTGGTAACCAAGAGTCAAAATTAGGAATTATTTGAGCAAGGTCACAGTTATCTTCTTGTCCCTTACGCCCTAATCCCATCATTATCTTCAGTCACTGTTTGATGATATATAGAGAGTAATGGAGAAGATAGCAAGAGAATTCATTTTCATGAAAGCTCTTTTTCAGTTGCAAATTCCTCTTCCTGATTACAGTTTGTTAGGGTTAGTTTGCCTTCCCAGAGGAAATGTCAGTTGACCATAGGAAAGACCACCCAGGGTTAAAGGATTGCTCCTTCTAAGAACTAACTGGGGCCAGGCCTGGCGGTTCACACCTGTAATCCCAGCACTTTAGGAGGCCCAGGTGGGAGGATTGCTTGAGGCCAGGAGTTCCAGACCAGCCTGGGCAAAATAGTGGGACCCTGTCTCTACAAAAAATTTAAAAAAATCAACCGGGCATGGTGGCGTACGCCTATTGTCCCAGCTACTCAGGAGGCTGAGATGGGAGGATCACTTAAGCCCAAGGGTTCAAAGTTGCAGTGAACTGTGTTCGCACCACTGCACAGCAGTCTGGGTAATAGAGTAAGACCTTCTCTCTAAAAAAATAAAAATTAAAAAAATAACTAACCATGCTAGTGTCCCTGCAAAGGCACAGGGGACCCAAGGGAGGTGTCCAAAAGTCTCTGGTGCTTCTTTAGCCAGGAGTTCCAGGTCTCCTCCTTGAGGATGTACCTGGATAAGAAAGCTGAATGACCACTGAAATATGTAGTCAAATTATTCCACATTTTGAAATACCCAAATACATAGTGGTATCTAGATGTGTGGAGTATCATATTTGAAAGAACTTAAGTTTGCAGCCATGCAGTTAGCGGCTACTTACTAGCTGTGTGAACTTAAGTAAACGACTTAACCTCTCTGAGCCTCAGTGTCCTCAGCAATAAAACAGGAATCATAAATAATACCATGCCAGAGAGTTGTTTGAGAATGCACAGACTATGTGCGCAAGTCCTTAGTATGGTCCCTGGCACAACAGGCCAATGAGAGCGATAGTGTTTAATTTCTCACACGATATTAAACATACACCAGATCGTAATGGTGGAAGTTATACCAGTTTTATTTTACTCACAAAAAGTACTGATTTATATATTTATCATGGCAAAATAATTTTATGTTTCAAAGACCTACTAAAATAATCTAAAATGGACAAGACACTTGAACATAAATGTTTTAATGCAAGTGGCAAAACATCCGCATGCCAATATTGTTTTTTTTTTTTTTTGTCATTTGCTTTTCGTGGTTTTGTTGTGCCTTCTCCACAATAAAAAGTGCTCTTAAAACTTGGCAGCTAAATTGCTTGTGTGTGTGTTCAAACAATTGCACAGACATTTGCTACACACATTTCCTTCAAGAAGAGAAGCAACCAGTCTTTGTTAGTGAGAAACTGTGGCTATGAGTTAACAAAGCCTTCCTGAGTTCATGAAGTCAACCTAGGCCATCGTTAGTTGCCGTGAGGGAGGAGAAGTGCGCCCCTGTCCCTTCATGGTACTAGGGATTGTCTAGTCCAGTATGCATCATGGAACCCAGCAGAAGTCACAGCAGGCGTACTACTGAGTGCTAAGAGGACAGGATTCCAGAATCTCGAAACCCTTTGATCAGAGCAGCACTGCGTTTTATCAGCTTTGTGATCTATCTTGTCTCATAAGGAAGATTTCGTTTGCACAAAGTTTTTTATGGCTGAAGTTTATCGTAGAACACAGATTAATCTCATTCCCTAATTTTACATATGAGGAAACTGAGGCTCAGGGAAGTGAAATGATTTATCACTAAGCTAGAAGCAGAGCTAGAAACAGTACCCGAGGATCTGTACCAGCAAGGGGTCTTGGTTGCTAGTTACAGGAGCCAATTCTGGATAACTTAAGCAAAGACTCACAGGGGTTTGCATAATCAATAGGAGGCTGAGAGTCGGACTTGCAAATGGCAGGAACCGCGAGTGCTCTGGAGGGCCAAGAAGCTGGGCAGAGTTCACAGAAAGTCCATAAATCATCTCGTCACTAGAGGACCCTATTGGAAATACCAATGCCTTCACTGCCTCTTCTGCAAGGCATGGCACCAACCTTCCCCTCTTACTTTCACGTCACTTGCTCAAGATTCGAAGTCCCAGGAGAGAGTTCCCGACTGGCTGAGCTGACATCGCACGCTCATGCCCGGGCTGAGTTGCAGCCAGGAGAGACCAGTCTGGCCTCTTGAGCACCCATAGTGGGAGGATCATCAGCAATTACCCACCCACAGTGGGGAGAGAGAACGTCCCACAAGGAAATTAGGATGCTGTTAAGGGGCAATGGATGTGGGCAGCCTAAAGAGCAACCAGCAGGAGCCTGGTGGCATATAGCAGATCCTGACCACGTGGACACATCGTCCCAAACAGAGAGAGATGCAGCAGGGAGAAAAGGATCTTTGCTGATGTTGAGCATCAACGGGGTAAGCCTCTTTTCTACCTTTACATTATTGGTACAGTCGTGAAAACCCCTGACAGTAGCCTCTATACACTCCCCTAACTCATCACTAACTCAAAACTAGTTATTTAATAATCCTGTACCTATTGCTGAGCAGTGACTTTTTTAGAATAGTATTTCTTAAAATGCAAGTCTGGGTCCAAGGTCAGGATAAGGAGCGCGTTGAGGCTTTAAGGAAGTCATGATGGTATCAGTTAGGATTCTCCAGAGAAACAGAGCCAGTACACACATGGAGATTTATTTAAGGAATTGGCTCATGCAGTTGTGGAGGTTGGCAAGGTCCAAAATCTACAGCGTTGGCAGGCAGGCTGGAGACCCAGGGAAGAGTGACAGTTTGAGCCTAGAGACAGTTTGCTCCCAAAATTCCGTCTTCTTCTGGGCAGGTAGTCTTTTTTCTATTAAGGTCTCCGCCTGATTGGTTGAGGCTCACCTACCTTACAGAGAGTAATCTGCTTTACTTGAAGTCTATTGATTTAAATGTCAAGTTCATCTAAAAAATACCTTCACAGAAACATCTAGAATAATGTTTGACCAAATATCTGGGTATCATGGCCTAGCCAAGTTGACACATAAAGTTGACCATCACAGATGGGTCTCAGGAAAAGAACTGGGAAGGTTTAAATGACCTTACAACCAAATGTAGGCACAGCGTGACCTTGGGCAGCCACTGTGCTCTCTGAGCCTCAGTTTCTTTATCTGTAAAATAAGGATTTTGAGTTCGGTGGTCTCTAAGGGTTTGGGAGTAAGATGGCAAGGTGAGTGTCAACCTCTAACTGGTCTACCCCTCCCTGATTCTTGTGGTGACATCCCGACAGTTTAATGGGGCAGGGACTTGGGTCAGACACAGGAACCAGGCAGAATGTTCGTTAGGGGTCTCCTGCCCAGCACCTATTTCCTTCTTCCTTGAAGCATCCCAGCTTTTATTCAGGTTCCCACCTTCCCTCACGCAGCCCATGTGCTTCCAGAACCACCCTCATTCCCAGCACCAGGAGTTGGTCTGATTGGCCTGAGGGGATCTTTATGCCCCTCCGTCGATTGGCTCAGGAACCCAGATCTGATCACATTAATACATGACATTTCCCTGGACACAGGGATGGGTTCACGAAAGGCTTGGTAACCAGCTGGAGCCAATGAGATGTAAGGATGTGGATGCATATCGTGGTGCCAAAAAGAGAATTAAAAAACAGAGAGAGAGAGAGAGAGAGATGTAAGGAGAAGTTTGCTGGAAGCTTCAACAAAAGCTGGTGCTTTTTTTTTTTTTTTTTAAACATCCTGGTGCTTAAGAGATAGCTGCCAGAAGAAACCGTCTTCCTCTGGGTGTTGTCAGGCAAGGCCTAGAATCATGGCAACCATCTCGCTGCCAGCAGATGGTGGATCCAATTCCAGGAGAGACAAGTCTAGGGAATCCCCAGCACCGGTGCCAGGGCCCTGATTGTACCACGTCTGATCACCGCCTAGTGATGGGATTTGATAAATTTTTATTTTTTAAGCCAATATGAATGGGGTTTCTGTTACTGTAGCAAATGGAAACCTAATAGACACACTTTGAAAGGTGTCATCCAATTGCATATGGAATTGGTGCTCCGTGAACCCTGATAGAATCCTTCTCCTCGCCTACCTTGGGGGGCAAGGGGCGGGAGAGCAGCAGACACAGCAAGCAGGAAGCCTGAACAGCAGGGCTTCCTCTCTGCGCACACAGACAGCTGCACCAAGCAGCGTATCCGTATCCGTATCCGTCCAGCAGGGCTTCCTTCCAAATGAGCAAACGGAGAAAAAGATGCCGCAAATCAAAAGAGGACCACCCCGGAGAATCAGGAGAAATCCTCCGACTTGAAGGAAATGTGTGCAACATTTTAGCAAATACATGAAATGGATGTTATTGTTTAATCTGCTCAGCGTCTCTCCCCACCTCTTGTGATAATTGGCCTCAGCCGATGGACACAGCTCTGGGATGAGACCCAGGCTAGGCCAGTCGGTCTTTCCCTGAAAGTTTCCCCTGAAGAGAGAAACTCTATCCCTTCTTGGATCACAGAGCAGAAAGGAGATGAATTCGGTATTACTGGTGTTCATGCTTCTAACCAAGGGGCAAAAACCCAACCGTAGTAGGAGAACACGAAGCCCGCAAAGCGAAGAAGAGAGAGAGAGAGAGAGAGAGAGAGAGAGAGAGAGAGAGAGAGAGAGAGAGAGAGAGAAATGAAGAACAAACAGCCCCTGGTTCCAGTCTCCCTTTGAGGTCCCTGGAGAATCTCAGTTTCTGAGACTCTGCATCCAGCTTATCCGCTTCCCCAGCGTCTTCCCGATAACGTGTCCTTTTCCCTGAAGCCACCTCCAGCTGGGTTTCTGTTTCCTGCATCTGAAGTGCTCTGGCAAACACAGCTTCTGCTTCATGCTCTGGTCCCGCCAGACGGACGGGAACATTGGCTGACACGGAGCAGGAAGCCCTAAGGAGGGGTCACTCTGAGATCTGGAAAGATCTTCATGGAGAAGGAAGCCACAAACGCCAAATGAAAAACCACCCGGCGGCAGATCTGCCAGAAATTAATTTAGGGAAAACAAACAAACCCACCAAGAACTCAGAGGAGAAATATGAAAAGTACAAAACCGAGAGTGACGTGGAGGCTTATTAAAGAGATCCAAGGCACACAAACGTACAGCCCAACAACCTTCATGCGAACCCCTTGGAGTCAGATGTGCTCCGGGATTCGGCGTCGGGGGGCTCTGGAAGGAGGATGCGGTGTATGTCACATACACCTCCCAGCGGGGTCTAGGTCAGCACCCTGTCACCAAAACCATTAACATTTTTGTAGCAAAACATGGGGGAAAATAAAGATGGTAGTCTCACATCATGTCAGGTCGGGGTTTGCTGCCGAGTAAGTGTTGCCAACTCGTGGGGAAATTTTTGATTTCCAGAGATTGTAGGATTTGGGAATTGTGCTAACGGGACCTACAGTAGGACTCCCAGAAGGAGAGTGCAGAACCGATAAAATAGGAGCAATAATCAAAGAATCAAATGGGGAAAAACACTCAAGCGAAGGAAGTATAACTTTGAAGCTCAAAAGGTCACAGACTTTCAGGCAAAATTAATTTAAACAAGGTCTAAATGTAGTCTGGTCACATTTTTAACTTGAAAAATAAGAAAAAACCTATAAGAATGTTAAAAATTCTAATAAATTATTGATGGCGCTGATTTAATGTCTCCATACCAGACTTTGTACCCTATACACACACAGTACATGTCATTCTCTTCAAACATACACATTATATTTATAGAAGTCGCTCATTTGCTAGGCCACAAAGAAAAGCTCAATTAATTTGGAAAAATAACGTGACCCAGGCCACCCACCTGGGAGGTAATGGAGGTGGGATCCAATTCCAGGGCTTCACCTCTTCACTTTTCCCAATAATCTTAACAAACAAGTGAATGGTAATTCACTTCCAAGGACTGCTCCCAGAGATAAGTGCTGTAATTTGGTGATAACAACTTCAAGTGGCTAAATATCTAGAACAATGTAAATATACAGTAAACATTAGTTGAATGAATGAATGAGCAAATGAACACACAAAACAAAAGAGACTCGCCATGGAATTTTGCAGCTAAGCTGGGATATACTCAAGAGCCCCACTCTTTTCTAGAATGTGCCAAGACAAGGTTGGAGAAAGCAGCTGTTTCTTTATAAAGTAAGTAATGTAGCCAAGCAGCCATTAGACACCATTAGAGGAAGCATTAAGACAAGGATGTACATGCGACCAAATTGCAGTAAAACTTCCCTAGGGTGACAAGGATCAGCGGGAGATGGGGCCTAGAGAGCCTTAATGGTCTTCACTTACTCTCCCTCAAAACTTTTTAAGCTTCCCCCATGGTGACCAGTCCCAGAGTAATGCACATTTAATTCAGCTTCTAATGCAGGGAAATCAATAGCCTTGCACCACAGACAGTTTATTACACGTAATCTGAAGTTTAACACATAAATAAATAAGTAATATACGCAAACCACAGCACTTAAGGGTTCAATTTGGGGGCTTATCTTTCCCACAAATCAAAATACTTCTTACATGTTATAAAATATTTCACATTATAAAATAAAGATTTTTTTAAACATCCAGGCTGGAATTGCTTCGAACATTTCTTTTCTTCTCTTTTCTTTTCTGTTTTTGAGATAGAGTCTTGCTTTGTTGCCCGGACTAGAGTACATTGGCATCATCATAGCTCACTGCAGCCTCAAACTCCTAGGCTCAAGTGATCCAACTGCCTCAGCCTCCCGAGTAGCTGGGACTACAGGCACATGCCACCATATCTGGCTACTTTTTAAATTTTTTGTAGAGACAGGATCTCGGTATATTGCCCAGGCTGGTCTCCAGCTCCTGACCTCAAGCAATCTTCCCACCTTGGCCTCCCAAAGTGCTGGGATTACAGGTGTGAGTCACCGCACCCAGCCTGGAACATATCTTTTAAAATAATAATTACGATGGCATTTATTTTAATACTGCTTAACAGTTTACAAGCTGTTTTCACATATTTTACCCTATTTTGATCTTTCTCCTCAAATCCTTGTGAGTTAGATAAGACAAGCAAACCCATTTATAAACCCATTTAGGCCGGGCGCGGTGGCTCGTGCCTGTAATCCCAGCACTCTGGGAGGCCAAAGTGGGAGGATCGCTTGAGGTCAGCAGTTCGAGACCAGCCTGAGCAAGAGCGAGACCCCGTCTCTACTAAAAATAGAAGGAAATTAGCCGGACAGCTAAAAATACATAGAAAAAATCAGCCGGGCATGGTGGTGCATGCCTGTAGTCCTAGCTACTTGGGAGGCTGAGGCAGGAGGATCGTTTGAGCCCAGTAGTTTGAGGTTGCAGCGAGTTATGATCACACCACTTCACTAGATCCTGGGCAACAGAGCAAGACCCTGTCTCAAAAAAAAAAAAAAAAAAAAAAGACAGGCCAGAGACTGGAGAAAATATTTGCAAATCATATATTTAATAAATGACTTGTACCCAGAATATACCCAGAACTCTCAAAACTCAATAATAAGAAACAACTTTTTTTTTCTTTGAGGCAGGGTCACTCTGTCACCCAGGCTGGAGCACAGTGGTGCAATCATAGCTCACTGCAGCCTCACACTTCAGCTTCCTGAATAGCTAGGAATACAGGTGAAAGCTACCACACCTGGCTAATTTTTAATTTTTTTTTTTAGAGATGGGGTCTCGCTATGTTGCCCAGGCTGGTCTCAAACGATCTTCCCACCTTGGCCTCCCAAAGTGCTGGGATTACAAATGTAAGCCACCATGCCCAGCCTAGTTGTTTTTTAAAATTGGGCAATTTTTTAAAAATTACAATGCTTAAAAACTAGGCAAATTTTAATTTAAAAAAAATGTAATGAGCAAAATATTTGAACAGACATTTCACCAAAGAAGATATGTGGATGGCAAGTAAGTATTGTCATGTATCACTTAACAATAGAGACACATTCTAAGAAATTCGTCATTAGGCAATTTTATCATTGTGTGAACATCACGGAGTATACTTACACAAACCTAGATGGCATAGCCTACTACATGCCTAGGGTATGGCCTATTGCTCCTAGGCTACGAACCTGTACAGCAAGTTACTGTACTGAATATTGTAGGCAATTGTAAAGCAATGGTATTCATGTATCTAATAGAAAAAGTACAGTAAAAATGCTATATAAAAAATAAAAAGTGGACTGGGCACAGTAGCTCACATCTATAATCCCAGCATTTTGGGAGGCCAAGGCAGGAGGATTACTTGGACCAGCCTGGGCAACATATTTTTTAAAAATTTTTAAAAATTACCTGGGCATGGTGGCATACACCTATAGTCCCAGCTACTCAGGAAGCTGAGGCAGGAGTTTCGCTTGAGCCCAGGAGTTTGAGGTTACAGTGAGCTACAGTGATCTATGATCACACCACCACACTCCAGCCTGGATGACAGAGTGAGATCCTGTCTCTAAAAAAAAAAAAAAGAATGGTACACCCATCTAGGGCAATTACCATGAATGGAGCTTGCGGGAGTTACCCTGAGTGAGTGAATATGAACCCAGGACATTACTGTACACTGCTGTAGGCTTTATAAACACCGCACACCTAGGCTGCACTAAATTTATCTTTAAAATATTTCTTTAACTTTTTCACTCTTTTGTAATAGCTCTTAGCTTAAAACACGCAGTACAAAATGTTTTCTTTCTTTATATCCTTATTACATAAGCATTTTTCTACTTTTAACTTTTTTTTTTTTTTTCACTTTTCAAACTTTTTTTGTTAAAAACTAAGACACAAACACAAACACCCTTATTGGCCTAGGCCTGCCCAGGGTCAGGATCCTCAAGGGTCAGGATCTTCCCCTCCATGTCTTGTCCCACTGGAAGGTTTTCAGGGTCAATAACACTCACGGAGTTGTCATCTCCTATGATAACAATGCCTTCTTCTGGAACACCTCCTGAAGGACCTGCCTCAGGCTGTTTTACAGTCAACTTTTTTTTTTGAAAAGTAGATGGAGTACACTCTAAAATAATAAAAAGTATAGCACAGTAAACACATAAACCACTTACATAGTCGTTTATTGTCATTATCAAGTATTATGTGCTGTACATGATTTATGACCTATACTTTGATACAACTGGCAGCACAGTAGGTCTATTTACACCAGCGTCATCACACATATGAGTAATGCATTGCGCTGTGACATTACGACAGCTATGATGTCACTGGGCAATAGGAATTTTTCAGCTCCATGCAATCTTACGGGAACACTGTCATATATGGGATCTGTCATTGACCGAAACATCAATGTTATGCGGCACATGAGTGAACATAAAAAGATGCTCAGTGTCATTAGCCATTAGTGAAATGCAAATTAGATCCACAATGAGCTATCACTACATACCTATTAGAATGGCTAGAATTAAAGACTAATCATACCAAATGTTGGTGAGATGGTAGATGGTAGAGCAATTGAAACTCTCATATGCTGATAGTGGATATGTAAAATGGTACAACCAATTTGTCGGTTTCTTAAAAAGTTAAACATACACCTACCATATGACCCAGCCATTCCACTGTTAAGTATTTATCCAAGAGAAACGAAAGTGTAAGTCTATACAAAGACTTGTATATGAATAGCCATGGTGGCTTTATATGTACTAGTTCAAAATTGGAGACAACCCAAATGTCTATCAATAGGTCAATGAATAAACAAATTATGGTGTATACAGACCACAGAATGCTACCCAGCAATAAAAAGGAATAAAGTATTGCTACACACGGCCACATGGGTGAATCTCAAAATAATTATGCTGAGTTAAAGAAGCCAGACAAGAAGATTACTACAGGGCCAGGCGTGATGGCTCATGCCTGTAATCCTAGCACTTTGGGAGGCTGAGGCGAGAGGATCACTTCAGCTCAGGAGTTCGAGACCAGCCTGAGCAAGAGAGAGACCCTGTCTCTACTAAAAATAGAAAGAAATTGGCCAAACAACTAAAAATCGAAAAAATTAGCCGGGCATGGTGGCGTGTGCCTGTAGTCCCAGCTATCCAGGAAGCTGAGGTAGAAGGATTGCTTGAGGTTAGGAGTTCAAGACCAGCCTGAGCAAGAGTGAGACCCCATCTCTACTAAAAACAGAAAAATTAGCCAGTTGTGGTGGTGAGTGCCTGTAGTCCCAGCTATTTGTGGGGCTGAGGCAGGAAGATCACCTGAGCCCAGGAGTTTGAGGTTGCTGTGAGCTAGGCTGATGCCACGGCACTCTAGCCAGGGCAGCAGAGTGAGACTCTGTCTCAAAAAAAAAACAAAAACCTTTCTAGCTTTCTTATTAATGTATTTATATCTATAAATTTCCTTCTAATTATAGTTTTAGATATATTTAAAAACAAAATGTTTTTGTTTTCATTTAGTTCTAAATATTTAGGAAATTTTGTTATGATTTTCTCTTTATCTAAAGAGTTATTTAGACGTATGTTTTAAACTGTATGGGACTTTTTAAGCTAACTTTTTGAATTCATTTTTAATTTTATTACATTGTTATGAAAGGAAGTCTGCATGATATAAATTTTTTGGACCTCCTCGAGGTCTTTGTCATCTAATTCAGTTCAATTTTTGTGAATTTTTCACAAGTACTTAAAAAAAGTTTCTGATGAATGAGCAATTCTATTTATGTTTACTAGATCAGACTTATTATTCAAATCTTCTTCATCTTTGCTTAATTTTTTGCTTGTTTGATATATAGTTTCTGGAAAAGGTGTCTTAATATCTAGAAATATTCATTTATACTTTTCTCCCCATTATTCTGGTAGTTATTAATTTTTGTTGTTTGGAGCTGTATTGTTTAGTGCATGCTCATGTTTATGTGATGTTTATGTTTGTTTTACTATTCCTTTTGCTACTTCTCTTTGTGTCTTGGGATGTTTTCACTTATTTTATCAGCTTGACCTTGACCTTATTGACCTTGCTTCCCTGGCTTCTTTCTGGTGCATGTTTGCCTAGTGTATCTTTCTCATCCCTATTTTTTTAACCTTCCATATCTTTTTGCTTTAAATACCTCTCTTGTAAAAAATATAATGCTTTTATTGGTGAATTTAACTCACATAAATTCTAATCACCAGTATATTGGGATGATTTCTATCATTTAATTTCATGTTTTCCATGTCATATTTTTACGTTGTTTCTTTTTCACTCTTTTCCTACTTTTATTGGATAGAAAAAAATTTCTTTTGTGCTCTCTGTAAGTTATACACTCTATTTTTATTCTTCTGGGATTTACCCTTTACACCTATACTTCCCCTCCATTCAACTTCTTAAGCTTGTCAATATCTATTTGTTCTTTCCCAAAGAGATATGTTTCTAGGTATGTTTCACTAGGTCTGGTCTTTCTATGCCTGTTATTTGTATTTTCTAGAGTTTGGGCTATGACATTATATTCTTTTTCCTTTTTTTTTCTTTGTCATCATATATTTAGACCACAATGAACTTGAATAATTCATTTCAATGCCTTTATCTCAAAACATGTGGGCCGGGCGTGGTGGCTCACACCTGTAATCCTAGCTCTCTGGGAGGCCGAGGCAGGTGGATCACTCAAGGTCAGGAGTTCGAGACCAGCCTGAGCAAGAGTGAGACCCCCGTCTCTCCTGAAAAATAGAAAGAAATGATCTGGACAACTAAATATATATATATATATATATATATATACATACACACATATATATATATATATATATATATATATAAATTAGCCGGGCATGGTGGCACATGCCTGTAGTCCCAGCTACTTGGGAGGCTGAGGCAGAAGGATCTCTTGAGCCCAGGAGTCTGAGGTTGCTGTGAGCTAGGCTGATGCCATGGCACTCTAGCCCGGGCAACAGAGCAAGACTCTGTCTCAAAAAAAACCAAAAAAACAAAAAACATTATCTGGCTTTATTTTTCTCCTTGCTGGAGAACTTCTTCCAACAGTGTCTTCAAAGCAAGTCTTTGGGTGGGAAATCTGAGAGCCTCTGGAGTACCTGACACTATTTTCAATGAACTCTGTCCTGTAAAAGATAGCTTAGTTGTATGTAAAATTCTAGGGTCAAAATTCCTTTCTTTCAACACTTTAAAAATATCCCATCCCTCTAGTGTCTCTTGCATCCTACTGAGGATTCTGACGTTAGTCTAGTCCTTGTGCCATTAGAGATTATCTGCTTTTCTTTCTGGAGAGCTCCATGAAAACAAGGTCTTTGCTTTGTTTACGGCTTCCTCTCTGTTGCCCAGAGCAGTGCCTGGCTCAGTCTCTCCATCAGCATCGCCTAGATGAATGAGCGTTGTACAGTCGCCACCAGGATCAGTGTTATTGGCGGCTGTGTGCTTACACTGATGAACAGGGCAGGCAGGTGTGGTGCAACTTGAAAGGAAAGCCACAGAGAAGCCCCAGCTAGTCTTCCTGTGCTTATAATGACCAACTGAGAACATGACCCCATGGTTCAACTTCAGGGAAATGTCATGCTCAAGAGGCAAAGGATAATAGCCAAGAATTAAGTTAAAAGGAATTCTCCCCCGTCCCTCCCTTCTCTGCAGGGATTTATCCCAAAACTCTTCCTTCTTGGGTCCTTTCCAGCTTATACTCTGTATCTGCACTAAGAAAGGTGTCTTTAACCACGGAGGACAGTGACTAGGAGTTGGAGATGTGGAGAGGGAGGTGAGGAATTAGGCTGGCAATTGTTCGAGAATCTGAGAGAAGACTTCTACAAACACTCTCTTGTTAATAATTTACATTCCTGAAATTCTACCCTGGCATTAGGTCCTGAGTATTTCCTTCTAGCTGGAATACACCTCCTTCTCTGCCTGTTCAACATCTATTTGCCTTTCAAGGTGAAGTTCAGACATCACCTCCATGGGTCGTAAGATAACAAGTAAGAACTCATCTACACAGTGTATTTGAATCGCTACCTGCTAGGGTAATAAAAATATGTTCCATTTCACCCAGGTGAAAACATGCAATATTTGGAAGGGACCTCAGGAAGGGCATGAGCCAACCTCCAATGCTGGCAGTTTCTCTACAGCCATGGTTCTCAACCCTGGCTGCATAACAGAATCAAACTCCAAACCAATTAGATCAGAATCCTGGGGTTCAGGCTCAGGAACCACAATTCGTAAAAGTTTCCCAGCTGATGTTTGCATGCAGCCAGGATTGAGAATCACTGCCCCAGCATCCCTGGCCAGTGAATATCCGAGAGCAGCACAGTGTAGTATAATATAGTGGGAAGCGTGATGACACCAGGTGTTTAGGTTCAAACTAGAGCGCAGAGACTTTCCAGGTGCGTGACCATGGACAGGTTCATGAACATCTCTGTGCTTTGGTTTCCTCGTCTATAAAATGGGGATAATAAAAACACCAACCTCTTAAGTTGGTTGTGAGGATTACACGAGAGAACCAGTGTAAAAGACCCAGCACGATGCCTGGTATGTGGTTAATACTCAATGTGGTGGCCGACCTCCAAGATGCCCCTCTGAGTCTCCCCTCCTGGTGTTCATGCCCAGGTGTAGTCTCTTCCCACACTGACTTCTGTAGAAACGACACTGTGACTTCTGAGGCTAGGTCATGAAAGACGTCGCAGTCTGCTTCTGGTTCTCTTTCCCGGAACATTCGCGCTGGCGGAAGCCAGCTGCCATGTTTGAGGTCACTCAGATACTCTATGGGGAGGCTCACAGGGAAGGAAATGAGGCCTCCTGCCAACGGCCAGATCCTCCAGCCCCAATCAAGCCTTCGGATAACCGTAGCCCCGGCTGATGTCTTGACTACAGCCTAGTGAGAAGTCCCAAGCCAGAACCACTCTTCTAAGCTACCCCTGAATTCCCGATCCATATAACCTGTGAGATAATATACATTTATTGATATTTTAGGCTGCTAACATTCGGAGTAATTTATTAGGCAGCAATAGATGACTAAATCAGGCCATAAAGCTGTTGTCATTATTAGTATAATAAAGTACTTCCTAATTTTGAGCTAAAATCCACTGTCTTTTAACCTCCACCCTCTCTTCCAGTTCCGTCTTTTCGAGCCACGTAGAAAAAATACAATCTCTCTTCCTCATGGTCAGAGTGTTTGGTAACAGTTTTCATGCCAGCAATTTAATTCATCAGTCATTGTGCCAGGCACTAGGGATGCAAAGATAAGTTGGATGGGGTCCCTGCTCAGACACACACTTAAAACATGTTCCATGCGCAAGGTGCTACATCGAAAGGACCTGACTCCCAGACACAGGGGGTGGGGGTTCAAATGCAAGTGTGGCTGGTTCTGCTTAGAGAGGTGAGGGAAGGCTTCTCAGAAGAGGTGGCAAGAGCTGAGGCTGAAGGGATGAATAGGAGTTCACCAGAAAGATTGGACGGGAAGGACTTCCAAGCAGAAGTTACAGGGAGGAGAGAGACCCTGCGCCCACCCTAGCCCTTTCTTCCCCAGGGTACCCATCTCCTCTTCCTCCTGTCCAACTTTTTGAGTCTCCCCCTCCCCAATCTTGGTAACTCCACTCAGAACACACCCTTTCCTGTCACACGATGGGCATCTAGACAGAGCCAACCCTTCTCCAGGGTGGTCCGACCAGTGCGGAGTAGAGTCAGCCACCACCTTTCCTTTTCTGGAAGCTCCACTTGGCCCAGTCCTGTCTGAGGTTTCTTGGCCTCCACATCCTTCAGCTGACTCACGCGGGGCCCACAGGCGTCTGGACTGCTAAGTCATTTTTCACACGTGCTCCTGTGAAACCACATCTCCCCCAGGTTTGTACTTCTGCTGTTGTTTTGTTTTTACACTTTTTCATGGATGTTTTGAAGTCCAAGAGTTTGATCTATGCGAACTGCTCATCTCAGCTCCCATGTGGCAGGGGCCATGCGGAAGCAAATTGTGCCACCAAAAAACCCACTTTTGAACACGCCCTGGAAACAGAAACCCTCTGTCATTCTAAGGCCATTGTGGTTAGGAGTGATTCAGACTCACTGCAGCTCCAACCAGCCTTCAAAGATCTCGCCGGATAAGAGCCTGTCTCAGATTCGAAGACGCCTTCTATGAAGAACAGGCTGTGAGCGGGGTGTGGGCTGAGGCGCTCTGCAGGAGCTGAGCACAGACGGAAGGAAATTGGAAGGGATACTTTTCTGGTTCCCCACAGCTCCCACCTTCCCTGCTCAGAGAGAATCGGGCCATTGTCTAGGGGAACACTTGGCTTGTTTATCTTCTTAGACCCAGCTTGGTACAAGGTTTCACTCAGTTTTCTTTCTACCCAAAAAAATGACCACGGGAAGGGGCTGGCTGCCTTTGCCAAATATCCAGTTCATGCGCTCCCTCCCCATGGCCCTGCGTCTTACCCCTGTCACTGGCTTCTAACAGAAAATAAGAACAAGCTTCCCCATGGTCCCATCAAAGACAGCATGTAGTCATTCATTCATTCGATTAGCATTCATTGAGTTCCTACTATGTGCCAGGCATTGTTCTAGGCAGTGGTGACCCTAGTATGAAAGACATAGTCCCTGACATCAAGAGATCACAGTTCTGGGAGGAAGCCCAGTAGTGTTAAAGGCAGCACTGGGGGGCTGGGAGTACATAGAAGTGGTGTTTGACCCAGTGTGGGGAGGAATTAGAAAAGCTTCCAGGTAGAATAAAGGTACCTTGATCTTAAAGGTAGAGTAAAAGTTATCCATGGAAAATAATAATTATTATAGCTTTTATTAAGCATCTTCTATGTACCAAGCACTGTGCTAAAATCTTTACATATATATATTATTTCATTTTAATCCTCACAACATTAAGAGGTAGCTACTGTAATTATTCCAACTTCACAAATGAGGAAAGTGAGATTTAGAAAGGTCAACTTGCTCACGTTTTTACCAAGAATAAATAGCAGAAGTGAGATTTAGACTCATTTTTTCTGACTCTGGAGCCCATTGTCTTACCCAGGGCTGCTGTGTACAGTTGTACAGGTTGTACATTGCACAATTCCAGTGATGGCCCTGATCTTAATGATGCATTATGCACGGGAAGGGTACTGAGGCAGAAGAGGCCTCCTTTACAGAAGTATGAGAAAACAACCTCTATTCAGGGAACTGGTTCTGCAATGTAGCCATGTCAGGGGCTAAAGAACTCCTTGAAGATGGGCAGCTCTTCCCCACCTCCACACCTCCCGCCTGTGGAACTGGCTGATGGTGTCTTGGGAGAGCTCCTGAGGCTTTGCGTTTGCTGTCGAGACCCAGTTTTTCTTCTTGCAGAGCTGTGGAGCTCTCAGCAGGATGTGCATGGTTCCTTTCTGAACTGTTGGCCACACAAACATTCAAGTGCATAGGATGCAAGAGGTCCCGGGTCTCTAAACTGCTCAGTGTTCTGTGAATGGCCAACCAGCTTCTTGTGCTTGGGCACGAAATATAACCTGACAAATTAGTTCACTATCTGAGCACCCCCAACTCCTTTGTAGAAGTAATTTCAATAGCAAAGAGCAGTCCAAGAAACTGGGCACATGCAGGGTGAACGCCTACGATACCCCAGGCAGTCTGCAAACGTGACCACTTTGATTCTCACAACTTCGTGAGACATCACTTTGCTGTGAGGAAACTGAGGCTCAGAGATGCTGAGGAACTCACCTAGGCTGTACTTGTATCCAGCTGCTGTGATTCTCACCAAACTCTTTCTGGTGCCACAAACCCTGTGCTTCTATGCTGATGTCAGCTCACAGACGGCACTCAGAAGAGGGCAGGAAACAGCACATAGGTTCCTAAAGCACCTGAGAGCATTTATTTGGTGGGGGCCTCTCTCATTTTTATTTTTATTTTTATTTATTTATTTATTTTTTGAGACAGAGTCTCGCTTTTGTTGCCTGGGCTAGAGTAGTACCATGGCGTCAGCTTAGCTCACAGCAACGTCAAACTCCTGGGCTCAAGTGATCCTCCTGTCTCAGCCTCCTGAGTAGCTGGGACTACAGGCATGTGCCACCACGCCCAGCTAATTTTTTATTTCTATTTTTAGTTGACTTGCTAATTTTTTCTATTTTTAGTAAAGACGGGGTCTCGCTCTTGCTCAGAGCTGGTCTCGAATTCCTGAGCTCAGGCGATCCTCCTGCCTCGGCCTCCCAGAGTGCTAGGATTACAGGCATGAGCCACTGCGCCTGGCCTCTCATTTTTATTTTATGTATTTTCTAGAACCTATGTCATCACTCTCAGGACTCAGGGACCCCTCTCAGGGTGGAGAGGCTATTTCTAGACATGATTCTGTCGGGGCCTTTTCTCTCTGTGTAAGAGGCTGGTGCTGACAGAGTCGAATGCATTGTCTAAAGCTTTTCTGGAGTCGACTTGCACCCAGGGGTCTTTTTGTTAAAATAATTTTCCATATCAAAGAGGGCTCTTGGTTGCGCCTGACTCTGCTAACTCAAGGCGGGTAGGGAGTGGAACTTAATCGGAAAGTTACAGTCCACTAAAAGAGACTGGAAAATGCTGTAATAATGGAGATGAGAACCAGGGCAGCTCCGGGGAGGGACATAGCAGGAGCCTAGTTCCTCGGACGTTGTTATCAGGGTATCAGCTCCTGCTCTTTTCTGCCCTTGTTCACCTGCCCAGCTTGAGTTACCTGCCACACCTTGGCGGGAGGATTGCTTGAGTTCAGGAGTTCAAGACCAGCCTGAGCAAGAGTGAGACCCTGTCTCTACTACAAATTGAAAGAAATTAGCCAAACAACTAAAAAAAAAAAATAGAAAAAAAATATGGTAAATTTTATGTTATGTGCATTTTTATCACAATTTAAAAAATCACTTCAACCTTAAGAAAGAAAGGAAGTAACTAAATGCAATGTAGTACCCTGGAACAGAATAGAATCTGTAGTTTAGTTCATTATTGTACCAATGTTAGTTTCTTACTGTTGGCAAATGTATCATAGTTATTTAAGATTTTAACATTAGGGAAAACTGGGTGAAGAATAAATGGAACTCTTTTTACTATCCTTGCAACTTTTTTATAAATCTAAAATTATTTCAAAATAAAAAGTTCATTTTAATAATGAAACTCAATTATAGCCATTTTTTATAAGTAACCATCAATTCATGAGAGTTTCCAACATATAAACTAATTTTGTTCAAGGCACCCACATTGTTCCATCAAATGAATGAGAAAAGTGTTACCTATTAGAAATTCCACAGTTTGATGATGTTCTTCTCATCCTAGTCTGAGTCTTCAGTCTCTTCTGCCTTGATAGTACTGTCAATACAATGCACTCTCTACAAAAAATTTTTAAAAAAATTATCCAGGCATGGTGGTGCATGCCTATCATCTCTAAAAAAAAAGAAAAAAAAAATTCTAGAATGACATTCTGGTGTGCATAATTCTGAGAGAGAGAGGTTCTGTTATGGCGTGCCCAAGAACCTGCAGGGTAATGTTTCAGAAGACTTTAAGGAGCCACTCTGAGGGTACATGACCCCTGGTGTTTTCTGACCTTGCATGTGTTTTGAGCTTCGTCATGTTTTGCAGAGAGCCATGGAGAGTTGTAGTGTAAGTGTCTCATAGGCAACTTTGAGGTTTTCTAAGGCCTCAAAATATTATATATATATATTTGTTTCTATGTGTGTATATATGTCTATATATGTATAAAATAAAGAAATATATAATAATCTAAATCATTTGTGTACACGCACACACATGCATATGTTCAGCAGGCTTTGGGGGAGCTGGGCTTCACCAAGTGCAGCTCCTGGTCGGGCCCTGCTCCTACCCCAGCCCCACGCAGGGAGGCTTACAGCAGCCACGGGCTCCCCTCCAGCCCTGAGACCACCGCAGCCTCCACCTGGACTCAGATCACAGAGCTGCTGCTGCCCCCAGCCACAGCTGGCCCAGCCACACTCGCATCGCCCGTTTGGTCTTCACATGCTTTAGGTGGAAGGTGAACACAGATGAGGCAGGTGAGTGGCAGGAAGGCCAGGTGTACCGACATTCCATCGAGGCAGGGCGTGCCCACGCCGCATGCCGCATGGGGATAGGAAGATAGTTTACCTAACAACAATCAAAAAGCACTTCTCGACCACTGTAACTGGACGCCCCTCCCCTGACGCAGGTGGGAATCGTTCTCCCTAAATTGGAGCCTGGGCATTGTCTTGAGTGGGCCGCTATGATTAGGTGCAGGAGGCTGCAGGCTTCCCTCAGGGAGTGTCCGCAGGTGTCAGTTGGAAAAGTTCACCTTCTGAAATGAAAATGAAAATGAATTGTGTATAAACTATGCTGAATGATGACTTGCAAATGTGCTTCTGGGGTTTCTCTAATATGAGCCAGGGGACTAAAATATAACATAAATTGTGATTCAAGGATTGTAGTGGGCCTGGGTTAATTCACCCTGTTGTGGCGGACTTTGGTCAATGTTTACAGCCGCCTAGTATCCAAGCCCTCCCTCTATTTGGGGGAACTTCCCACTGCGTGAGTCACAGCAAGCCTCACCTCCCACTAGGGAAGTAGGAAGGTCTAGAGACTAACCTCTTCCCCAACACACTCTTAGTTAGGACAAAGGCAAATGACAGGCTGGCCACTCAAATGCTCCACCCTAGACTGTAAATTGTGAATGAATGAGGCAAAGATGAATGGAAAGTTAGAATGCAAGTGCGCTGGAAGGATTTGGCAGAGGCATCTGGTAAGATTTTGTTCCTGCTAAAAGACGAATGTCTTGTATTCTGCTCCGTGGACCCCTACCCTTATCTTCCCCCCTCACATAGTTACCTTTGTGCCTGCGTGTGATGGCAAATTTCAAACGTACAATACATTATTATGAAGTCTAGTCACCATACTGTATGTATACCCTGTCCTTAATTTCTGTCTGGCTCTCTAGTTTCTTACAAATTCTTGCTAGCCTCGTAATCTCTTCTATTTACAATAATCAGCGTTGTTTGCTTCTGCTTGCAACCAAGAATCGACTGCAAACACATGTTTGGAAGGCATAGTCCCAAGCTGATTTTCAGGTGTTTTAGGGATACTACAAAGAATCCAGTCTGGAATGCACGACACACAGCGCATGAGAATACAAGCTATGCAGTGAGACGGGCTTGAGCTCAAATCTTGGCTCAGCCACTTACCAGCTGGGTGACCTCCGTGTTCCTTATCTTCTCTGGGTGTCATTTCCTTGTCTGTAACATGGGATACTACTCACATGGTTGTTATGAGAATTAAATGAGATAATGGTTAGAAAGGGCTCAGCACAGTGCCTGGTATGGATAAGCGTATGATAAATGTTGGCGATGATGATGATGATGATGATGATGATGATGATTTTCTTTATTTTGTTTTTTTTATGATGATGATCTTTAACATCAAGGAATTTATAATCTTATAGGTCTGGCTCATAGTCACTAGTTCTTCCCAAACTTCCATGGTGGAGATACAGGGGCAAGTAATGTTGTAACAAAAGGCAATCATCCACATGAGGTCTAGAAATAGAGAGCCAAAGTGTAAGTACATCTGTCAGTCATTCAACCAACAAGATCCACAGATATGCATTCGGACATTTACTGAGGCCCTCTTACAAGCCATGGCCTTCACTAAGCATGATTTTGATACATCTAGTGGAGATAAAAAGCTGTATTATCTACAAGAAACATATTCTTTAAGAGAACAAGGTTAATTTTCCAGCCTAGAAGAAGTAAATTCCTTTCAAAACTATCCTCTTTCTTTTTTCATCAAATGGGCTCCTGAATACTAATTTATTTTCCCAGGGACCCCAAAGCCAAGAAGCAGATATCCACTAAGTGTGTTACTGTGAATCATTTTCCAGATTCTAGGCTTCCATGAAAAATGAAGTTTCTAAACTTGCAAAAATAAAGGCCAGATCCAACACTGTTTGACCCCACTAAGAAGCAGAAAACCTGTGAGACCTACCCTGTGCAGATATACATACACATACCCCCAAAATATTTTTTGAGCACATCCTGTGTGCCAGGCATCAGGCTAGGCACAGGGAATACATCAGTGAATCAAATAGGATGGCCCCAGCTGCCCTGGTGCTTACTCTATGGTGAGCAAGAGAGACATTCCATAAATAGTCATGCAATGGCAATTTGTGATATGTACCCTGTAGGAGAAGTTTAGGGATCTATGAGATCACATAACAGGGAACACTGACCTAGTCTACGGAGTTTGGGAAGGTTTTGATGAGTAAGAGCACATTTGAGCTATGATCTTAAGGATGAGTGGTAGTTGACTACGTTAAGAGGGGAGGAAGGAACAGGTCAGGCAGAGGGAACACAGATAAAGACCCTCTGGTGAGAGACAGCAAGGCCTGGGGACCGACCTTCCAAGGCGTTGTGAGAAACATAGGCGATACTTCCTATGCAACAAATATTAGCTGGGGGAACAAATAATAATGTTCATAAAAACTAACATTTATTTAGCCCTTATTACATTCTAAGAACTTTTAAAATGTATCAGTCAGGGACCGGGCGCGGTGGCTCACGCCTGTAATCCTAGCACTCTGGGAGGCCGAGCCGGGCGGATCGTTCTGAGCTCAGGAGTTCGAGACCAACCTGAGCAAGAGCGAGACCCCGTCTCTACCAAAAATAGAAAGAAATGAATTGGACAGCTAAAAACATATATAGAAAAAATTAGCCGGGCGTGGTGGTGCATGCCTGTAGTCC
>RJWJ010008272.1:0-54114 GCA_004363605.1 Indri indri | reverse complement strand
AGAGTTTCCACCAAAGGAGAAAAGGTGCCCTGCCATCCTATTAACTCAGAGCCAAGAGAAGAGCCAGATGAGAAGAAACCAGCAAAAGAACCCTGGCAACATGAAAAAAAAAAAAAAATAGTTCCGCACCCCCGGGGGATCACAATGGAGCTACAGTGCTGGACTCCACCTACAAGAAAATTGTCAAAATGACAGAATTGGAATTCAGAATATGGATGGCAAATAAGATGAATGGAATTGAAGAGAAAGTTGAAAACCAGCAAAATGAAACCAAAAATATATATATATATATTTCAGGAAATCAATGAAAAAGTTGCTAAAGAGCTAGACAACATAAAAAGGATATCACAGAACTTAAAGAAATGAAAGAATCATTAAGGGGATTTCAAAACACAGCAGAAAGCTTCAACAACAGACTAAATCAAGGAAAACAAAGAATCTCAGAACCTGAAGACAAGGTTTTCAAGATAACTCAGTCATTCAGAGAGGCAGAGAAGAGGAAAAGTTTGAGCAATCACTGAGAGAGATATGGGACTATGATGGGATCTTTAGATACTTTGATGCTGCTCCTCCCCAGTCCCACCTTTTAGTTTTACTCACTATCATTCATTTAACAAATATTTACTGAGTACCTACTATGTTCTAGCTGCAGTGCTACTGGACTATCTGAACCCTTCCGTTTCTCCCACTTCCTCCTTTCCTCTGACAGTGGTTTACAAACTCTTCTTAGTCCCTGTTAACAATTTCTTGTTGCAGATTTCAGTTGTCCCATTCATGGCTGTTGCCACCATGTCTGGCCAACCATTGCTCCTGGACTGATTATCTAGATGAAACAAGAATGACTCTCTAACAAAATTATATCCCTCAACTCCCACAACGAAGGATCTCATTCTCAGTTCTCTTAAATAGCATGTGCGTTAACTGTTTTATTATGTTCTAAAGATTCTTCCCCTTTGCTCATTAGAAACAAAACAAAACAAAAAAAAACTTATGATAATTTCATTGAGCACATAGTGAGGGACATTTTAAATGACACCACATGATTTTGTATCCAAGAGTCCTCATACCAGACCCATGTATGAATACTTGAACTGAATCCAAGCAGGGCTACTCTATCACCTCAAAGTAATGTAACTTAGTTACCTGCTCAATTTAATACTTGCCCAGAGGTTAAGAATGTTTCATTCAAAAATCTTTGTCCCTACCATTCTGGGAGGCTGAGGCGGGCAGATTGTTTGAGCTCAGCAGTTCGAGACCAGCCTGAGCAAGAGCGAGACCCGTCTCTACTAAAAATAGAAAGAAATTAATTGGACAACTAAAAATATATAGAAAAAATTAGCCGGGCGTGGTGGCACATGCCTGTAGTCCCAGCTACTTGGGAGGCTGAGGCAGGAGGATCACTTGAGCCCAGGAGTGTGAGGTTGCTGTGAGCTAGGCTGACGCCACGGCACTCACTCTAGCCCAGGCAAAAATAGTGAGACTCTGTCTCAAAAAAAAAAAAAAAAAAAAATCTTTGTCCCAGGAGCAATCAGCACATCCACTAAGTCTGGTGATATCCTTACGACAGTCTCTGTAGGCAGTTGTCACTCAATACATTTTGCATCACTTAATAAACATTACACTAGGCATAAAAAGAAAATCTGAGCTATAACGAAGCTATTTGAATTTTATTTGCCCAACCTTCAAATGCAATTATTCTCTGATTTCCCTAACTCCCTTCATCCTTCCCAACCTCAAAAATGCCTCACATTTAAACAAAGCTGAACCCTAATCAATCAATCAATCAGTCAATCAACGTAGCCACCTGTAAAAAGCAAGCAGTAGGCAGTAGTGGGAAATATTTGCATAGCACCTTACCCCTTCCCTTTGGGGGTTCAGTGTGCTTTTTTTCTGATTTCATAAAGATTGGAAATCAATTTTTTTCTATCTACTAAAAACGAATGATGGTATTTCTAGTAATGTTTGCATTCTTAAACAAAAAAGCAAAAAACAAGAAATATGTATCTTACAATAGACAATTTGAACATCCTATAGGATGCCACAAGATATGTTTTACCTAAAATTTCTGAATAGTTTTCTAAGTCACCAAATGCTACTTTTTCAGCTAGAGAAGAAAGTCAATTTCTCTATCAGTACCTTCTCATTTCATATTCCACCCCAAAGGGGAAAAATAACATGTGTGTAGAGGCTCAGGACAAGAAATCTATTACTTTAATAACTGGGTTCATAGGTCTCTCTAGCTGACTTTTCAAACCCTCTGTCGTCAGTTTGGCAGCAGTTCCAGTATATTTTGGCCTATTCCACTGGCTTCAGCTCAGCTCACGCTGACACATACAGAGGGGGCTGAATTCAATATCAGGGTAGACAATTTATGAGCACTTATACATACACCACCCACATACAATTAAACCTGAAAAGAAACTATGGATATCCTCTGCTGCAATGTGAAAATCCCCATCCTTCCGTACCTCACTTTTTCCAGATTACCTTTTCTAAGGCGTGAGTGCTCATAGTCTGGAGCCAGGGAGCAGGAAGCCATTTCTCACAGCCTGAAACATTCCTTTGATTTCACTCTACTGTGAGCAAGATTGTTCCCCTACAGGTCTTTCCACCCCATGTCATAGTGACTTTTCACACAAAACTACAGAGAGCTGAAAAACCCTGACCACACACCAGCCATTCAACAATGAAAAGGTAAAACTGTGAGTGTCAGCATGCACATTTTTTAATTTGACCTTGAGCTGGAAAAAAAAATACAGTATGAAGAGCAAATACCATAGCAGAGACCTACTGGGAATGAGCTATATCTGGAATAAATGACTTCGCTTTCCAACACCTACTCTGTTGTTTTAGGTTTCTTCCAATTTCCATTTGACAAAATGGGTCTGTTGACACACCACTGATCTGTCTGTCAGCAGGACCCCCAGTAGCACAATGGGCTGGGGTTGATTGACAGACTTCAGGTCAATAATCCAGGAAGTAGAGGAAGAGAGCTGAGGTTCAAAAAGAAAAAGCCATGGGCCAGAGGAAAGGATGAAGTGAGTCTAGAGGGAAGCTTAGGCAGGGAATCCTGTTGAACGGGTGCTGAAGTGAGCTGAGAAGTGATTGGGACATGGCAGGCCAGGGAGCCCAGACATCTCAACAAACTTGCCCCAAGACAGGCATCCAGAGCAGTGGAGCAAAAGATAGGGGATTTTTCCAGAAGACGTCATGGGGACAATTCTGGAGCAGCAACAGTAAGACTGGTATCCTGATTGTTTCAGGTATTTGGCCTGGAACTGAGAGGAACGTGGCAAAACCTGACTGAATACTCACAGGTTTCTCAGTCCTAGGTGGTTTGAGATGAGACAGGCCAGCATTATAAAGACTACACACACACACACACACACACACACACACACACACACACGATTAAATGGCACCATATAACTGTAATTTTTATTTTTCCAATCCTCATCTTTATTCATTTAATAATTATTCATTGAGATTTTACCGCAGTGCTCACAATACCATAGAGAAGAAATTAGATGTGGCCACTGCTTGCAAAAATGTATCCAATGAGATTCAAGCTCCACAATGGCAGAGTCTTTGTTTTTTGCTCAGTTCCACATTTTCAGAGTTTAGAACAGTGTCTGGCATACAGTAATTATTCACTAAATATTTGCCAAATGAATTAACAAGGCAAGTTTATAGCCTAGTAATGGACTACTGTCTTTACTACCACTTGAAGACTATGGTAAATTGCCTTTGCTCACTATAATGCTAACAGAGTGAATAATGCACCCATTTCTGAGTTCAGAGGACTTGGCACATGGACAAGGCAGGGACTGAAATTTCATAACCCAGAAGAAAAAGAAACCTATAGTGGTTGCTCTGGAAGTGACCAGAGCCCAAGGAAAAGAAGCTGTCTTTGGATCTGTACTTCTCTTAACATAACACACACAAACCATGGGTAAGCAGCTCTTGACATATGAGCACATGAGCTGGTGGAGATGCGTGAAGGGGCGATTCTCTATCCTAAGAGGAAGAGCGTCTTCTTGACTTTTTCACGAAACTCTCTTTGGACACCCATTTGAACGAGAGCAGTCATTCAAACGGGTGACCAAAGAGAGTTTCATGAAAGGGCTATTAATAAATAAGGACAGAGTTAAGGGAAACCAACAAGGCTCGGTGTTAGGAGCCTTTAATTTAAAGACCAAAGGACCGGGCGAGAGTAGTCATTGATACCCAGCAAGAGTCGCAGCTGGAGGACAGGACTAAGCAACAGGAGCCAGGGCTCCAGAAGGAGGAAAACAGCCAGTGCCAAACTGTGGCCCAGGCAGGAGGGAGCCAGGAAAGGCACAGCTTAGTCTTTCTTTCCTCCAACACTCTGATCTGCCATTGCCATTGCCATTGCCACAAAAAGCCACTGTGCATGGGAGCCTGGTTAAAGTAGTCCACAGAGGTCAACCCCTCTGTGCATGGAGCTGGGTAGGAAAGAGTAGCAAACAGATCTAAAGTGTCAGAGAATATACATCTGGCACAATCACTACTCAGTATCTCCTTTTTCCTTTTGTCCAATTAAAAATCACGTGTCCCCAATCTAGAAAACACATAATTCCAATCAGCTGATATGCTATCATGAAATGTTGTCAATTCACTCATACACCCACAGGAAACACATAAAACACAGGCCAACATCAACGTTCTCCAATAACAAAACACAGGCCAAGAGCTGGGGGAAAGAGTGCTCCTACCTTTGCCTGTTGATTCAGCAGCATGAGAAGCCAGTCAGTCCCAATTTTCAATTTGATGGAATCATTGCTGTCCCCTCTTAGAGGTATTCTTCCCTGGGGCACTGGAACCTCCAAAACCACCAATCCTGAGGTTGTGGAGTCAGGAAGAAAAAAGTGAGTTATTAGGTATAATAGTGAAAAGGACCTCTTCCACCTCAACATTTTGATTCCCAGATCCATGAATTCTGGCTATGAGAGAAATAGTACCATATTTTGACTGCAGATTGGAGGTGTATACCCTAACTTCAGAGTTCATTGTCTCCCTGCAATCACAACTGAGCCTGCAGTAGTTCATTCCATGATTATATGTGCAGGGAGGCGGCCAAGCTCCCTGAAAAAAACTGGGTCCCTTTGGTAGGGTTGCAAGGGATAAAAAAATAATAGAAAATGGAAAATAATGGAAATAAAAGAATACACAGAGACGAAGGTATAGTTTTATAGATTTATAAAGATTATAGGCAAAGTGGGTGCCCAGGGGGCCTGGATTTCTCCATCAATCTCAGAAGCCATGAATGAAGTCTTACATGGTCATTTATCGGTAACAATGATCAGTTGCCAGGGGTAACAGATTTACATAACAACAGGTAGTTCCTCCTAGGTTAACAGTTTTTCAAAAGGCTTCTACAGATCCCTTAACTAATTCTATCTACGTGAACAAATGGTTACAAAATCTTTCAAAGATTAACTTCTAAGTTCTAAGGTAAATTTATCACTTAACAGAGGGGTTAAACAGAGATATATTGGCTCCATATTTTCTTTATCAGATTATTGTGAATGGAGACAGGTAGTCTGGAGTTTTAAGCAGGAACTGCCCCTTGGGCTAATTGCTTTTAGCCATAGGCGGGCTGTTCGGGTGGCTGTCTGTTCGGGGCAGGCACTCTTTGGTCAGCTCTCATCCTGCAGTTTTTAACAGATCCGCTTTGCTTTACAAAGCAAATCCAAACCTTTAGGTCTGAGAAACGTGGCACCTTGTGGGATACAGCCACTACTGTCTTTCAGAGATGCCCTCCTGAGGTGCAACAGCTTTTGATATGCAAACTAACATATTCACATATTCCTTCAGGGCAAAGCTCTGCAAAACTCCTGAGACATATCCTGTCCCCAATATATTTATATTAATTCATGGAGCAACATATATGAATGATGGGGCAGTGGCTTTAGTAGGCATGAACCCACTGCCACACTTTATTGGACATTCGATGAGTTATATGAGATAAAATGGGGGAAATAGACATCCTGTGATCTAGGAATGGTGGTACTGTCAGAAGCCATGATGGCAAAGAAGAAAATATGCACTTAGAATATATAGCTATTCCTTTGAGGAAAAATCACTGCTGCCTCCATGGTAAAAGGAGTCCAATAATATGGTAGCAGGTTGATCCCCATAGAGAATGATCCTATATCAAAGGCTCAGCATTGGTCTCTGCTGTTGACAGGTTAGATGTTGAGCAGTGGCGGTAGTCAGATCAGTCCTGATGAGGGAGATCACATTGTCCAGCTTCAACCCCTGCTGCCACAGAAATTTTTTATAAGGGGCCTGTTGCATAAGCACCATGCTGGCTGAAAAATGTTTTGAGTGACAGCCACAGAATGCTTTCATCTTGTCCACCTCATTATCGACAGCCTCTCTATAATGAAATGCTCTCTGATAGGTATTTCTATGGTAAAAGAATATTCCGTGCCCGTTATAGGAAATCTGTCCTCATACATTTCTCTTTGTGACCAATCTTCATATGATGTTCTTTTAAAGTCCCCGAACAACTCGTTAAGTTTTTAGCCACTGCCCATGTAGATGTAGACACAAATCTGAAGCCTTCTTTGTGGCCTAAGTAAATGATCAAATAAATATATTTCTTAAAATTCTTCTAATTGTAATAATTTCCCTTCACCATGGTCTTTTGGGGCTGGGATTAGAATGCAGTGGCTATCCACTTCTGCCTTGTGCCTGCATATTCTAAGACCTATACAAAAGTCAGGCCCAGTTTTTTTTCTTCACAGTCACATGGTTATAAGAAACTTACATAAGGCCAGAGTGTAAATTCAGAGGAAGCCATGTATCAGGAGTAGGTATTGAAAGGGTAAGTCACCTACTGGTGTTAAACCAATTTGTCTATACCATTTACACTTGACAGATTGCTGCTGCAAATTTCCAACTTTATGAATGGTGGGTCAGATAACACCTAGTTCATCATAGGCAGCTCAGGTCACATGGTCAGTTTTCCATAGTCAGTGTAATGAATTGAATGGTGGCTTCCCCCCCCCCCCCTCCAAAATATGTCCTATAGAACCTGTGGATGTAATCTTATTTGGAAAAAGCACTTTTGCAGACAGCATTAAGTTAAGGATTTTGAGAAGGGATCATTCCGGATTACTGGGTATGCCCTAAATCCGATGATAAGTGTCATTATGAGAGATGTAAGAGAAGAAGACACTGAAAAGACACAGAGAAGAAAACCATGTGAAAACAGAGGCAGAGATTGGAGTTGTATAGTCCCAGCCAAAGAATTCCTAGAACAACAGAAGCTGGAAGAGGCAAGAAAGGATTGTCCTCCGGAACCTTCAAAGAGAACATGGCCCTGCTGACACCTTACAGATTTCCAGCCTCCAGAATGGTGAGAGAATAAATTTCTGCTGTTTTAAGCAGCCAGATTTGTGATAATTTGTTACAGCAACCACACACACACAAAGGAAAAAAAAAAAAAAACTAATATGGGCAGGCATTTAGTTTCTACTAGAGCCCAGTAGCAAAGCAGAAGCTGTTTAAAGGGTGGATAGTTATCTGCAGAAGGGGTCGTGTTATACTGCGAAACGGGAGAGGCCTGCTCTGTGATTCTGCCAGCAGGGCTTGCAAAAGAAGTGCAGGAGAAGCCTGGTTGCCTCAGATGTGACTCAGTCAGGAGCAGGACTTCTTCCCTAGGCAATGAAGGATCCGGGGAATTTGGAGGTTCACAGTCCTCGATCTTCTTTGTGTCTGCCCAAATATCTCCATCTTATATCTCAGGGACCCACTCTTTTTCCACCTATGCCTTTATCTTATCATAAGAGACCAAGTAGTGTTGCACATTTATTAACACACTAACTTGTCTTTCAGAGTGACTAATTAACTTGCCTGATGCCATATAGGTGGCATGTGGCAGAGTTGAGAGTCAGTCCCAGGTATATTTGAATCCTTAGCACATACACCTTCCATTTTACCAGGTTGTGAGCCCCTAGAAATCTTTGTTAACAGGCGAAAAGTGGAAGGATATAGTACATGTGTTTAGCTTCAGATGATCTTTAATCATGTTTGCCCTGCACCTACAGCAGATAGATTCTTGAGAAGCTGCCCTGGGCTAGATATATGTGCCCTGCAGGTCGGAGGGTAAAAACTTCTTTAAATACTTCCAAAGAGCTATTTAATTTTCTGCATGCTCTGAGTTGGGAATTCAAGGTTGATAATTTGTCCTTTTCTCTGTTTATGCTGTCTAGGATTTCATAAGTAGCCAGCCTAGGTAATCTAAATCACCTGACAAAATAACTATGCTGCAGTCACACAATCTCCCAATGCCTTCCCTTCACCTGCACTCATCCCCCGCAACAGCTGTTGACAATTTGAGTAATTGTTATTCCACCACATACCATGTTATCTATTTCACCCTAGCAAGGAGATTATCTGTGCCCTGTGCCCTCAGCAAATATGTGAGCAACATAATTACACAATCCCATATTGAGGATCTGTTTTCTAGAACAAAACCTGGTTTTATTTACCAAATCAGTCAAGTCCCCAGCAGCAAACAGATGCCACCACACTCAAAAGGGATAATTAAAAAGAGTTGAATGAAGGGACATTTACAAGGGGGTGGGCAAGGTTGCGTTATACCAACAAGAAATGGTAAAACACCTGGGCTAGTAAGAGTAGAGCGCTGCTACCAGCCCCAGGCATGAAGGTACAAGGAGAAGAAGTATTTGCTGGCCTTAGGGACAGCCAAGAATGCAGGGGAAAGCCATCCAGTGGGAGCTGTGGCTTTCGGTATAGGAATCCAGCCACTGCAAATATAATAACTCTGACAGGAAAGGTGCCAGGGGACTGAGTGCCCTGACATTTCCTCCCTCACACCTTCCAGTCTCCTACTGATGCTTCTTCCCATTGGGCAAACCCAATCAGAAGCCAAAGGAAAGGGGAGCCAGCCCATTGATGGAGCCCAGGGAGGTCAACCTCCCAAGGAACAGAGCAGGGGGGAAGGCTATACAGTGGATCTGAGGGGGTGGGGGAGAAAATGTCCAGCAAGGTATTTTTACTGACTGGCATTGGGAGCTTTGTATACCAATAGCCAACATGTCCTGACACAGTTGTTGATTGGGGTGTGAATGAGGCATGATGGGGCCAGATCTTCAGGCCCGTTAGCTTCCTGGTCCTTCCCTCCGTGATTACCTGAACAGGAGGAGGCAAACCCCATGCCACCTCCTGGGCCTGAATATGTGTCTCTGACCACACCTTTCCCCTATTAAACAGACTTCCAGGGCCTTGGAAGGTGCACGTGTTTAGGAATCAAATACCTGGACCAGATCCTTAGCTCTGACATTGACGACCTACGTAGTGCTTGCAACATTAGTCACTTTGAACATTAGCTGCTCAGTCTGTATAATTTGGAATAATAACACCACAACAAAAATGTCAGGAAGAATAAAGGAAACAATGTAAAGTTATTACCACCATTTTCACACATAGTAAACACTCTTTCTATGTTCCTTTTCCATTACTGACCTTCTTCTTGTGATGCTGTAGCCACCGCTTAATGCATATTTGTAACTCACTTTATAAGAGTACACATTCCAAGTTCCAAATAATCAGCTTATAAAACAAAAGTCTTTTGAACGCAACTTGTTTTTGAGAACAGTCTGTATTTAGGCGAAACTGTCAAGGGCTGGCTCCTAAAGACTGGTTGATGATCGTATTTTCAGAAATGATAGGATCATTCAAATTGAGATAAAGTGAATTCACTCTCTGAGAAATAAATACGTAATTACATAAGATATATATATAGATAAATTATATAATTACATAACAAAGAGAAGTAACCCCAAATCTATGCATATAGTCTAAAGAAAAATGCTCTGGAAGAATACACACAAGACTATTAACTGTGGTTAATTCCAGAAACCCGAGTAGGATTAAAGGCTGTGAGCAGGGAAAGTAGACACTCACTTACTCCTCTAGAATTTAAATGTTGTTCAAATATTTTACCATGAACATGCATTATGCTGTATTTTGAATACTGTTTGTTCAGGTCCTCCAAGTCTCATGTTGAAATATGATCCTCCGTGTTAGAGGTGGGGCCTGGTGGGAGGTTTTCGGATAGTAGGGGCGGATCCTTCATGAATGGCTCGGTGCCATCCTCACCAGAGTGAGGCATCATGCTTAGTTCCCAAGAGAACAGTTGTTGAAATGAGCCTGGCACCTCCTCCTCTCTCTCTTGCTTCCTCTCTTGCCATGTGGTCTGCACACACTGGCTCCCTTCCCCTTTCGCCATGAGTGGAAGCAGCCTGAGCCCTCACCAGAAGCAGATACCAACACCACACTTCTTGTACAGCCTGCAGAACCATGAGCCAAATAAACCTCTTTTCTTTATAAATTACCCAGCCTCAGGTATTCCTTTACAAAAACACAAGCAGACAAAGCACGTACTCATTCTGCCTAACTTTTAAAAACATGTAAGTTTCTTGCATGGTTCAAGTACAATGCAAGATGACAATATTACGGACTAAGCACAATTATTGCTATAAAGAATAGTAATGAGCTATAGATAAAAATGATGACATATAATAAATAAGATGGCATTTAGGCTCATTTATTTATCAAAGAGGAAAAGTGTTTTAATGATTTAGCATATAGCATGTAAACTAATGCCGCTAGCCATTATATTATACCACAAGCTCCAGAAGGCAGTATCTATTTATTCTTATTTATTCCTAATACCTTGTCTAATCAATGTTATATGGTCAGTAAGTATTGTATGACTAATGAATATTTTTTAATTTGAGAGAGAGAGTGATATGTTGAAGAAAACACAACTAAATCAATTGTTGTGAGCACTTTGCAACTTTGCTGAGTCTCAGTCCTCTCATCAATAACATGGAGACATTGGTAATACTAGTAGTTCCAGTATTATAATTTTAACAAACCCATAAGTGTTTAAAGTTTTGGGAAATGTTATTGAGTCTCTAATTCTTCATTATACCAAGACCTAACACTCACATACACATACACACCACAAATGCACACAAAGTTGTTTGGAAAATTTGATGAAGATTCACAGCAGATTTGAATCAGAGGACTAAATGAACTCTGGAGTCTCTTCATCTCTAAGATTTTGTAAATGCTCTTTTATTTCTTTTAATTTGCTTAATGTTTTCCAATTAGAAAATACATGCCTATTTGAAAAAAAAAAAAACAGAAAAAAAGAGGAAAATCCAAATAAGACTGATGTACATGAAGCAGAAAGCACAGAAATGAAAGCCCACCCCAAATCCCCTTCCTCCCCTACAATCCAAGTTAACCACAGCTAAAGTGTGGCATGTCATCTTCTAGGCCATTTTCCATTTAGATAGAAACATACATACTCTGGTACATAGATTTTTTAAAGTAATAGAACTTATTCTAAACTATCAGTTTGCAAAATAGGGAGCTAGACATGTAGTAATGATCAACTGATTTGACTGTTAATAACGCTTAGGGAAAATTTATGTTGGGCTCAATTGAAGGGAGTGTCTCTTTGCCATACACTCATCATAGCTGGGCAGGAGGCTTGAGCACAAAACTTTTCCTGATCCCAGTAGGCGGTTCTTTTCCACATGCTGTAACCCAGCATAGCTGCCAAAGAAGACGATGAAAAACTGAGAGTATCCAGAATCAAGAGAGCAGCTGAATATTTGAAATGGAACTGAAAGGGGTTGACCAAGTAAGTCATCCTCTGAGGAGAGCCAGAAGTCAAGGGAAAGAAACCAGTGTCTTGAAGGGGGATAATGGCCCCATCAGCAAGCCAGGTATCTATGGCTGTGTTTGGGGGCACAGCCTTAGTGAATGGAAAGACTGTGGTCTCTGAAAGCTCACGTCATCTCCTAATTCTCTAAAAGCACACATCAGAGCTCGAAAACACCTGGGAGGCTGGAGCTGTGGCTCCCCAATGTTAACACCTGTCAGCCTTTTCCCATGTGGAAAAATGTGAAAGCAACAAAATCCAAAAGTTTTTGAACCACTGAGTCAGCGGTCCAGCTTTGGTTGCAGATACTGGCCATGTTTTCACAGGCAAATAAAGGCAAGAAAAAGTAAAAGCAGTTGGCTTGAATTGGGGCATGAATGATCCCTGTTCGCTTTTACCATGTATTCAGACTTAGCGGATGATTACATACTTCAGCTGGGTTCAGACAACCCCACAGTATATGGTCCATTTCTTTATCCTGTAAGTATTAAGGATATTTATATTTAATGTTCAATAAATGAGAAAGGAGAATCAGTAACTTGGCATGCATCTGGGCAAACGTGTCTTCCTGTCTGCAAATAATTTCCTCATGTGGTTCACATGACACTGTGTCACCATCTTACATACAGCAGTCACCATGAGGAGTTACAAGGAGCTCTACTAAGCCTCCTTCTTAATCCAGTCCCCCAGGCAGCTACTGTTAGTCAGAGTTGGCACCGTATGTTAAACCTATTTGCCATATCTGGACTCTAATTTCTAAGATCACTCCTAGATCTAGCCTACTGGTATTCTCTAAGAATAAACTATCAAGAAGAGGAAAAACAATATCCTAAAGACTAAAAGAATCTGTATCCATGTTTAATCACAGATCATGATTAATAGAAAAAAGAACCAGTATTGCTCTCCCTGTTGTCTTACTGTTCCTGGTCTGTTAGCCTTCCTAGCTATGGTGGACTATGGAAGTTCTCTCTTTCTCATCTTCTTCTGTTCATGACCAAGTGAATTCCTCATGCAGTTCAAATTTTTTCCTCCAATTCTTTTTTACAGGTGATCTATGGTCTCCTTGGAACTGCTTACAACCAACCAAAGAGGTTCCTAAACTTTGGGTTTTGAGGCTGGGAAATGAAGGACCCACAGAAGGGGTGATATAGACTTCGGTAGCAACAGCACCCCAAGAATGGGGTGGGAGGTCACCATATCAGAAATACCACTGGTCAAAGGAATTCCCAAGGCTTCTTGGAAGCCACAGAGCAGCAAGCGACATCTCCCTACATGTATTCCTTGAACCTGGGAATATAGTTCCTCAGTCAAACAAGTATGATCACTTCTTTGGAAAACTGTTAAACAATGAAAAGCAGAGTTCTTTACTATGTGATTGTGTGAAACTTTAACACTAACGTGTGTTATGAATCACTAAAAGGAGGTCAGATTGTGCCACATTTCTCAAATTCACTTAACCCCAGAGTCTTTTTTTCAAGGCCCATCTTGTGAGACTAGGGTTCCGCAGAACACATGCTGGGAAATGAAGCCCTGTCATTCTAAAGGCAGCTTCCTCATTTTACAGACAAAAAGTTGAAAAATCAGTCTTGCCTAGATATTATATAGACAGAACTGGGACAAGAATCCAGGTAGTTAAAAGATAGGTTTTGGTCCTATTTTATCACCAGAGCTCCTTAACACAGTACCTAAAGACTAGGTAAGAGTTTAATTCCAACACAATTGTGAAAATGATTCTCCTCCTCTTCTGTGGGTCTGGCTTTATGATGTTTAGCTGTGAGTATTAATGTTACCTATAGTTGCTAGAGCTGAAAATAACCTGGGTGGATACCCTCTCTGACTCCCTCATTTTACAGGTAAGGAAACTGTGGCTCAGAGAGGCTATAAGACTTAGCCAAAATCTCATAACAGAGTTAGGACTAGACCTTAGTCAGCTGACGCCCAGTTTCAAGTATGGAACCCAGTATATGCAGCTACTAATTCCTGGACTGTATAAGATAGAAAAGATGCTTACTGAAGTCAAGATAAATGCTTCAGTATTGAAAGCTTATTAAAAACCATATATATTGGGCCATATATTTTTGTGTGTGTGTGTGTGTGTAATCTCCCTTTTCTAACTCCTGAAGGAGTTATCTAAGAGGGATAGGAGTTAGGGAAATGATGAAGGAGAATGTAGTGAGTGTAGTTTTTATAACTGTAGACAAAACACTCAAAAAAAAAAAAAGTCTTCTATGGAAGCAAGAAAAAAAAAAACTCCGTCAAGGTATTCAAAAGAAACCCTACCTTCTCTCTATCAGCAGTCAGTGGTTCTCCATTGTGGCCACATATAAGAATCCCCTAGAGATCTTTTCAAAAATGCCCATGGTTGGGACTCATCCCAACAGCTTCTGCTTCAAGAGTTCTGGAATGGGGCTCAGACATGAGCAATTTGTAACTGCCTCACGGGTGATTTCCCCGTGCAGCCAGGAGTGAGAACTACTCAATGAACCAAGGGAATCCAAGGTAGATTCTCTTGACTCCAACATTGTCCAGCTTCTGGGTCTATGGGAAAAATGTCCAGAAGAGAGATTTTCCAGACATTTATTCACAGCTGACACTTGCTCACAGCCTTGCCATGAGCATGGAGCCAGAGCCAACAATTCTCAGCTTCTAGCTACCCAAGGCTGCCTTGTTGGCTTCTGCCTCCCTCTTAGCTCTTGTTGTCAATCCAAAAAGACTAGGAAAGCTAAAATGAACTCTTTCTATTTGTTTCTGTGGCAACAAACTCAGAGTCTATGCCGAAAAATGTCCTTGGCCTTTGACAAAGCCACTTTGGAGATGCCTCTGTCTGTTTCAAATAGGCCACAAAGGAGCCCGGAAACCAGTGCCTTCCACCAAGAGCCAATCTGCTGAATAAGCCCATATTAGCAGGAAGAGACAGGGTGATTCAAATGCAAGGGTGTTTTTGACATTTTTTTTTTTGTATCATTTAGCTTCAGAGGAATGCAGAACTTTTAAGGCAGGAATTTGGATTTTATTATGGAGAATAAGTCAAATAGAGTTTGATTTGTGTGATTGATATTTCCAATTTTGGGGAGTTCTTGACATACAATGATGAGGAAAAGGAATCAAGGGTTTATGACATTCATTTTTAAAGAAAAGTTCTCATTATTAGGAGGCTAATATATTATCCACCTTTAAAAGCCATGGAGAAGAGTTTAGTCCAGGGCTAAATTTTTGAGACCTCAGAAAGGTCTCAAGAAGTTAACGACAAGGAAAACCTGGTCTCCTTTTTACATGTAAGAAGAAGAGTGAAATAAAATAATCATTCTAAAAGTAACACAAATTTAGAAGTTAATATTTAGAAGCCTCCTTTACTCTGTGATGAAAAGAAGCCCCGAGGCTGATGTTGAGAAAATTAGACATAAATGAAGGATGGTGCACGTGGCATGAGAGGAGACTCGGTGCTGCCGTGAGAATGGATGGGAAGGCCAAAATCATTTTTAACTGTGGGCTCTACTCACATGTGGAACGCTTGCTATTTTCAGGGAGCTGTAGAAAAACGCAAGTTCCCTGCCATCATGAAATCTGCCATCCAGATGAAGAGACAAAAGGAAGGTGCAATGTTACATGGCAAAAGGATTTCTAGATCCCAATGCCAAATAAAGAAATACAAATGACATTCCATGAGAAAGTGAAAGGCTCAGAGAGCGACCATGAGAGGGCTCCAGATCTGGAAGAGGGTTCTTTTGACTAAAGTAACCAGGGAAGAATCCACAAAGGTGAGGGCCAAGCAGCCAGGTATTGAAGGAGATGCTGAGAGTCGGGAGGTTGGCAGAGCACTGTGTTGGGGGGGTGGGGGGCACACCTTGCACCAGTCTGGAGTTTTTAGGAAACATGAAGAACACTAGAAAGTTTCTCCTTTGGCATTTTCCTGCTCTGAGGAGCATCGATGATGTTCTGAATGCTACTTTTGAGCTTAACTGGATAACACCTAAGTGGAACATTCAGCCTGCTTGAACGAACAAGCATAGAGCAAGTTCTTCAGGGAAAGACTCACTGTGAAGCAAATTGTGGGGGGGAAAGGAGAAAGCGGTGGAAATTCACATGTGCTGAGCACCTCCACAAGCCCACCCTATGCTAGACACTTTGAATGTGTAGGCATTTGGTCCTCAAAATAAAAACACCAATATCAATAACCAGACATGAATGGTGTTATTGCTCTCAATTTATAGAAGAAGAAACAGAGATCTAGAGAAGTTAAGTAATTTGCCGAAGGTGACATAGCAAACAAATACAAATGCTAGGGAGTGGTGGAGGCATTGAGTGTGGTCAAAGGCAATTCCTTAGAGGTTGGTATTATTCCACTGTCCTCCAGGTTTTCTCTGTAGGTGCCTTCCTTTCCCCACCCCATTCTAGTCACATCCTGGAATTTCAGAGATAAAAGTGTTCTTAGAAAAGTGTACAAACCCCTCCTTTGACTTGCAAGAACACAGGGGCTCAGAGAGGGGAGCCTGTGCATGCTGGCAGGCACACAGTGAGCAAGGGGCAAGGCTCAGGATTCAGCCTTCTTCTGTGTTCTGTGGCAGGAGCCAAGCCCTGGAGGGCAACTAGGTGAGCAGGAAGAACAGCGCCCTGCGTTGGCTCTAGGCCCCTGTAGGAATTCAGCTTTCTGTCAGTTGTCTGCACCACCTCTTGACAGAGACACAGGACTGTCTGCCAATCCCAAATCCTAACACATCCCTACTATCTCTGGCTTTCGAGAGGGCTTGGTGCAGAACAGCAGAACGTGCCATTCCCATGTGGCAACTCTTCTTTACCTTGACCTAGGTGGAGAGATGATTCATTGAAAAATATAGTGGGTCACGGAGACTCACAGCTCTTCACCCTCATACCCACCTCAGACCACTGGGAGACGAGCCAGGGTAGATACATCCCTGTCAGCTATAAGTGTTTGCCTGAAGATTGCAAAGAACATATTGTCAAGAAACAAGACATGTTATAGGCATAGCATCTGAGTTTACCCAAAGGCAACTTGACCATCGATGAATGGTGGCTGTGGTCTTGAGTTTCCAACATCTAAACACAGACTCAAAGAAGTAGGCCAAAGGCCAGCCAGGGGTCAGAGCAGAGATGCTATCTTACCTCATACCAATGTCTCTGGTCCCTGAATAGGGAATATGTAAGTCAGCCTTCACCACGGAAGAGAGGGGCCCCGGTTTCTGTTGCTTTGAGGGGAAAGTTACTGATGGTTCTTGAAGCCAAGTAGACTAAGAAATAGTGTATAGGCTAATTGTCTTCAGCCCAAAGGCCAGTCACCACCAAAGCTTAATCCCAGGGACTTAGCCAGCAACGCTGTCATAGTTGGCAGAAACTTCTCTAAATGGCCATCGGTTCCCTCCCAACACACACACATAGACAAACATACCCTCACACATACACATACATCATGAGGAAAGATCATACATTCTACATTAAAATAATTAAAGCCTTTCTTGATCCTATCATCTCAAACTACTAAAAACCCTAGAATTCCTGTTAAATAATGACCACATAGACAGTTTTATTTGAAGCCAAATCTCAGACTTCAGAACCGACTCCAATACATTTTCTCTTTTCCCTTGGAGGCTTATTCTGTAGATTTCTGGGCAGTTTTACAAGGCTCCTACCAGCTAAATGAAAGTGGTTTAATCAACCTGCCAGCCACCTCCACCAGCAGTTAAGTGCAGAAACAGAATACTAAATTAAAGCCAAGAGCTTCTCCTCTTCTTTTTTAAATTTAGAAATGAGATCAGATCAGCTAACAAATAAACATCTACCAGTCAATTGTCCGAGTCCCAGCTCTGCCCCAACCCAGAGTGTACTTGTATCATACAGCAATTTTCCAGTAAGTTGAGCAATATAGAAAAAGTCTAGTATGCCAACCGGCATACCAAAGTCAACTGATGGATGGAAAATCTTTACCTAGTCACTAACTTCTGTGATGCATGATCCACAAAATATGCAGGTGTTTCCAGTTGGGAGGAATGTGTAGTTCAACGGCACTGGCCCACCCCACCCATACGCTCTACTGAATACCCATCACTGGGGCCTGGGTGAGAGTGACCAAAGCTAGTGAGAATAAAGAGCATCACCTTCTCATAAAGTGGAGAGGAGGAGCTCCCTGGCCTCTGTCGCTAAAATCTAGTTCTTAACTTCCTCCAGAACTAAATTTCAAAAGATAATTTTTAAGTCTTTGCAAAAATTATCTGAATAATGGCCTCTGTCTTTTACTTCTTATTGTGTCAGTAGATAAATTCTTCCTAGAATTTCCTGCAAACCTCAGTCTCCTTGGATTTCAGTTTTAATATCATTCATCAGGGAAACTTTATACTCAACTACATCTTAGTACTAAGATGGAGACCATCTATAATAATTCAATATTGTGCTTTACTGGAGACTAGCTTCTTGTGGTGTGGTGCCTGATGGTGTAATGGGTTGTACTCAAAATCACCAAATTAACAGTGTCCAAGATCATGAATTTTACTCAACTTAACTCAAATATTTGGAGGAAAATATATCTTTTTGTGAAAATAATTAAAAATATATAACCTAGTATAGAAGCAAAATGTCTACGATTATCAGGGGGAAAAAATGAAGATTTCAAAAAAATGTATAATTGGCCAATTTGAAGCTGTATGCAAGACCACCCTGGGTAGCTTGCCCACTCTTGTCTGTGGGAGATAGACCAACCATGGAAGGGGGACATATCTTCTCTCTTCTGCCATGTATAGTGCTTCAATGGAGACATCTGAGAAATATAGACAATATGTACATGGTAAGGGTGCTTTGGAGTAAGGAAAATGGACGCTTCATGAAAGCCCTGGAGCCATGTTTCCTAGAGAGTGGTCCACTTACCACTACAAGTTATAGTGATTTTAGACAATACATGGAATTAGCACTTCATATTTTAATGTATTTGAATGTTTTTCTCTATACAGCAAATTATACATATTTTCTAAAAAATTTTCTCTTAAACTAATTTAAATGAGTTGAGCAAAAGAAAAAAGATTAAATAATAGCACAGTGGTAATAGATACAATAAAATTATGAAGGTAGTAAGTGAATAGCTGAACAACTTAAGGCCATCTTTACCTTTAAAATATTTCTCTATCTAGTAACATTAAGAAATGTTGTACTGGATCAGTCTGATGGGCTAACTATTAGATCTAAAAATGACCCCAAAGAATTTTTATTTCCTCATAAATTTATCGAGCACCTACTGTGTACTTATTTACAGCCTTATGTTAAAAAGCTACAAGTCTAGTGAGAAGACAGACTCATACCAAACCACTGCAATTCAAGGTCATCACTGTCCTGGTGGCCACACCCAAAAGGTTCAAAGAGACACCAGATACAGCAACAAATAATTCTGCTAGATTTGGGGCCAGAGAAGGCTTTACAGCATAGATGACTTTGGAGTTAAAGCTTAAAAAAGAAAGTTTACAGGGAGCAGTGCATTAGAAGACATAGTTGCCTTCCATAAAAAAACAATGACAAATGTAGTGAATAAAACTTAGACACATGAATAATTAACATATGTTAAATTATTTTTAACAATTTCTGATTTTAGTTCCAGAATAGATTACCTTGTCTCTATTTTTCCTTCTTAGTCCAAACCATGGTCATATCTGTCATTCTCAAGGAAGAAGTTTGGGGAGCGTGGGCAGTCTCCTTTCTAGTGTGGGTATTCCCTCCGTAACGTACTCAGGGTGTGCCTCGTGTCTTCAGGTTACCTTTTGCTGAAAGTGACTGAAGTTTATAAGAATAAACAGCTGTGCACAGGGCAGACTGACACCACCAAGCCTTGAGTCACATCCCCAGTCCTCTCATGGAATGCTCTCCCTTGGTTCTTCACTTGCCTAAATGCCATTCACTTTTTAAGAGGATGGCTGAATCCTAATTTTAAAATGTTTTCAACTTATCTAATCTTTCTTCATCACTCTCTTCCCTGGGCACCTGAAGTATCTTCTTGTCTAGTTATCTAGTGATTTCAAGGCAGTTAGACTCAAATTCTCTACCAGATTATTAGCCAAAGAAGGTCAGGGATCAATATACAACTTTCAGTATCCCCCACAGATTCTGGTGCAATGCTGAACTTCATTTATTTTGGAGTCTGAGATGCTGTAACTAAAGCAAGGAAGCTGGTCAAAAAGAAAGATGTGACTAAGCAGCTGAAATAAGGACTTCACATTCATCCTACAGTCAACCCACACACATCCCCCTATGTCTATTACCAAAATAAACAGGTGGGGCACATGCCATCTACCCCACCAGCATTACCACCACCTTTTAATGTGTATATCCCTCTTAATTTCCTTCTTCCTGCTGCTTAAAGTTACCTTGATGTTTTCTCTCTCTCTCTCTCTCTCTCTCTCTCTCTCTCTCTCTCACACACACACACACACACACACACGACCAGCACTTGATATGTCGAGACTAGAGAAATATGTAGAAATAAACCCTCACAAAGCTTATCACTGATTAACTGAGATAAGAATGTATATAACTCTAATACAAAGAAGGGGAAAAGTTCTGTACGAGAAAGCCACAGGTGTGTGGACAAAAGAAACCATTTGTTCTAAACAAACAGCCATCAAAATGTTGAGGAAGATAAGAGAACTGTTGAAGCTAGAACATTCCTATGGACTGAACCTTCTAGAGATAACTATGGAGTCAGCAGAGCCCCAAACACAGTCTTGGGCAGGGCAGCAAATGCCACTCCCAAAATATTAATTATCAATTGACATGATGTAATTTCCTATTGTGTGACAGGGACACATTCAACAAACACATCTGGTCAGCACTTTTGGCGTCTGGGGGACCCTCTCTATGGCACTGCAAATAAGCACATCAGCAAGAAGCTCTATGGGAGAGACCACCCACCTAGCCTGGGTGGAAGGTTTTCCTTTAGAGGTTATCTGTGGTAACTCTTCTACCCACACCAAAGAGTATCCAAAAAGTACATTATTGGTTCTCACTAAGAACTTGGTGAGTATAAAAAAGGTTAAAAGACAGAAGATTTCTTAATGACCTCTTCCTTAGAAACAACTAGGGATAGAATGAATTCTGTTTACAAAGACCCTTGGAAAAATTTCCCTTGGATGAACTCCAAGAATTAGAGAAATCAAACTAATTTGAATACTGTCTTCACCACTTTTAGGGGCTAAAGACTGCCTCCTTCTTTCCTGAATCTATTTTATTATTGAAGAACCAGACACTGGCATTTCATATATTCACATTCCTTTCTTTTTGAATACCAGAAATGGCTAAGGACATGGCAACAATAGGACTTCTGATAACTTAAGCCCACTTGCATTATATTAATAATTCTCCTGGGATAGACTTCCTTTTCAGGAATGACCCTTAAAAAAATCCCAAATATATGGGTATATAAATTCGAGTTATTGACCTGGCAAGAAACTCCTTCTGCCACCTACTCTAACTTGATGCCAAGTAACTCACAAATTGAAAACTCATTAGGGTGTCTTTATTCTCCACATATAAAAGATGGCAGAGAATATTCTAAATTGGCAACGTTTTACCCATCACAACCCCAGCCACTGTAACTTCACACAGTGAATATCTCTGTAAACCTGTGATCCAACCCTTTTGGGACAGCCACCTTACTGTCTTGCTCACTAGATTGTCAGCTCTTCCTCATCCTTAGCTTCCACACCCAGAAGCTAGCACAGTGCCTTACACAGAGCAGGTGCTCAAGAAATGTAAATGACTAAGAAATGATGCCATTCTACTAATTCTTTTATCTGTTTTATTCACCCAAACTCAATGCAGTTCGGCCCCAATATGTGAAAGTTACCCATGTTTGGTTGGTCCAGATCAAATCAGATGTGGGACAAAGTTGAACATGGTGCCAAGTTGTAATCTACAGCAAAATTACAGGCAGAAGACAGTGAAAGCATTAGAGCTCCCAGAGTTTATTGTTGTAGCATTGTATGAACCCATCTAATATTCTCCATAGCTCAATACTATCTGTGTATGTACAAATATTTGTTGACATTCATTATAAGAACTCTTGCTGGGAAAATTGGATAGCCACATGTAGAAGACTGAAACAGGATCGGCACCTCTCACTTCTCACAATAATCAACTCATGATGGATAACAGACTTAAACCTAAGAAATTCGGAAACCATAAGAATTCCAGAAGAAAATGTTGGAAAAATTCTTACAGACATTGGCTTAGGCAAAGAATTTATGAAGAAGACCCCAAAGGCAATCACAGCAACAACAAAAATAAATAAATGGGACCTGATCAAATTAAAAAGCTTCTGTATAGCTTCTGTATAGCCAAAGAAACTACCGCTAGAGCGAATAGACAACCTACAGAATGGGAGAAAATATTTGCATGCTATACATCCAATAAAGGGCAGATGACTAGAACCTATATAGAACTCAGAAAAATCAGTGAGAAGAAATCTAACAACCCCATTAAAAAGTGGGCAAAGGATATGAACAGAAACTTTTCAAAAGAAGATAGACTAATGGCCAAGAAACACATGAAAAGATGCTCAACATCTCTAATCATCAGGGAAATGCAAATCAAAACCACAATGAGCTATCACTTAACTCCAGTGAGAATGGTTTTTATCAAAAAGTCACAAAACAACAAATGTTGTCATGGATGCGGAGAGATAGGAACCCTCACACACTGCTGGTGGGACCGCAAACTAGTACAACCTCTATGGAAAGCAGTAAGGAGATACCTCAAAGAACTAAAATTAGAACTACCATTTGGTCTAGCAACCTCACTACTGGGTATCCATCCAAAGGAAAAAAAGGCATTCTATAATAAAGACATCTGCACTCAAATATTTATAGCAGCACAGTTCACGATTACAAAGATGTGGAAACAACCCAAGTGCCCCTCAATACATAAGTGGATTAATAAAATGTGGTATATGTATACCATGGAGTACTACTCAGTCATAAAAAATGATGAACTACCTGTTGTATTATTCTAGATGGAGCCGGAGCCCATTTTTCTAACTGAAGTATCACAGGAATAGAAAAACAAACACCACATGTACTCACCATTAAATTGGTACTAATTGATTAACACTAATGTGCACATATGGGAAGTAATATTCACAGGGTATCTGGCAGGTGGGAGGGGATGGGATGGGTAAATCCACACCTAAGGGATGTGGGGTGTGCTGTCTAGGGGATGGGCATTCTTGTTAGGTGGTGCAAAGACAATTTATGTAACCAAAGCATTTGTACCCCCATAATACCCTGAAATAAAAATAATTAATTAATTTGTAAAAATTCTTATTTTAGGTTCTCAAAGAAACCTACAGTAGCTTGGCATTAGAACTAACTTGATTTTTCTGGCTCAATATGGCTCTTGATAATTTTCTTATGTATGCATTTCAAGGACTGTGTACTATTAATACATCTGGGAACTATATGTCCAACTAGGTCTAGTAGATACAAGGGATGGGAGAGTAAAAGAATAGAAGGCAACTTTGCTATGCCAATAAAGTTGGCATAATTTGTGCTTTATATTCAAATGCAGATAGAATTTCTTTAAGTGTGGTGTTTTTAGTCCAACCTCTCCATAACAGTCTTTTTTTCCTCCCTGAAATTAAGTGAGCACATGTACTTTAAAAAAAGAAAAAGCAATACCAATGCTTACCAGATAACTATTTTATTCTTGACACTGGCCTACATGGTTAACATACATACACAGCCTATCAACAGCCTTTGAGATATTACAGATAGATAATATTGTTCCCATTTTGCATACTAAGAAACTGAGGCTCTGAGATCAAGAAACTTGTCAAACATCACAGACTTCATTAACAGGTGAGGGATTCAAACAAAACAATTCTATTTGATTTCCATCCATGCTCTTTCCACTGCATCACAATACTTGTTAACTGGCTTTCAAAGAAAATGAAAATGGTGCCATTTGCAGCTATAATGAACAAGTAGAAAGACTTTCAAAGGAAAAAATTGAAAATGTAAACTCTTCTACGCAATGGAACAACGTGGTTAATAGCAGCAGAATGGAAAGGGCTGTAATTAATACCCGTATTTTCAAGATCAGAGAAGAAAGGCCAAAAACGAGCTGTATTCTGAAGGGATGTATTTGTAATGAGGAAGAAAGCAAACTTATTTCAGGTATTGCTTACTCCATCCTGTCTACACTTTTATAATGCTTCTGAACATAAGAGACATTTGCCCCAGACCTTTCCCCTGTGGTTACAAATGAAATTAGTTTATTGTCAACACACATAATTGGTGGTAGTCACCTCTGCCAAAAAGATACACAAAATGTACATTCCTGAAGTCCCTGAATTGTCCACCTTGCTATATTTCAAGATTAACTATGGTCTTTTTTAACCTCTCCCAGAGACATTGCTAGGAAAACAGCTTGTTTCTGGGCCTGGTCTGGCCAACCCTTCCAGGCTAGTTGTTTTCAACCCCAGATACACATGAGAATGATCTGAAGAATTTGTTTTAAATGCCAATTCCTGGGCTTCATTCCCAGAGGTTCTGATTCAGTTGGTTTGGGGTTGGTCCTGGGCACTGGCATTGTTTAATTCTCCCCAGGTTATTTTCATGTGCAGCCAGGGTTGAGAATCACTGGCTCATGCCCCCTGCCCCTCCCCTGCCCCAGATACATATACTCCTACCATCTGATATCCCAAACTGCTGGAAAATGCTAGAAACAAATGAGGCGTGTATTATCCCTCTTCTTGAACATCCTCTGTCTCCTTTTACTTCTCCCACCTCTCTCTTTTGCTAAAATGCTTCACTCAAAAACTACACTCAAAAATTGTTGCAGGCAAACAGTTCAGAGAGGCAAGAAACACCTTACTTACCTGCCCCTGCATATGTTCCCACTCTTGCCTATTTTTCTAATACTTTTGGATAGCTAAAAGGAGGATTAAACTCCCAAGAATATTTGTGGAAAATACTCAAATGGTTTGGAAACCTACTCAGTTGTTCCATGGACTTAATTTCCTGTAGTGGTAATATCGTAGTTATGAACTTCCATCTGGGGAGGAATGTGGTAAACAAGGCTAGATTGCCTTAACTTCTCAGGATGGACATGACGCCAGGCTATTAGGGGTATCGAAAAGGAGAGAAAGGGACATCGTAAGTGTCAAGGTCACGTCACCCTCACTGTACGGGTGTCCTGTGTGATAGCCACGGTGCCACGTGATGGGATCTGCAGAGTCTGCATGAGATTGAGCCACCACACACAGAAAATTCAAGATCTAGGTGGAAACTCAATGTATAAACATGAAAAATCTGTGAAAGTATTTGATAAAACCCTACTTAATGGAGGAGAGAAAGGAAGGGATTACCTATACACATATTTTGATCCCGGTATTTCAGGCTCTCTTTTTCATCGAATCACTACAATTGCACAACTACTTCCATTTCAAAGATGAAAGAACTAAGGCTCAGAAAAGTTAACCTGGAGTCAATACAGCACATGGGTAAGAAATTCACATTCAAATCCTGACACTATCCCCACCTCTGAGCCAGGTGACCTTGGGTAAGTTCTTTTCTCTGAGCTTCTGTTTCCCCATCCATAAAATGTACAGGTAATATGAGCTCCTATATACACTTGCAGTTAAAATTAAGTAAAAATATAAATGTAATGTAGCAATCACCAACCAATTAGTAATCCCACTCTAAAAGGTTGCAGTAGCTGAAATTCTCTCAAGATAACATCAGAGTCACAGCCAAGAAATGACCTTGGGTCTGTGAAACCCCATTTCCTTTCTGTAACACAAGAGATGGAGACCAAAGGAGCTCAAAGGAAAGAATGATGAGATGGATTGAAAAATTCAGGGAAGACTCCAAAACTGAAGAGGTAAGAAGTTAGCTGAGTATCAGAAAAAATTTTTAGATAAGTAAGAAGACGTTTGTGTTCTTCCCTTACTTCTTGGCACCCAACATCAGAAATTATATTTAATTGTTCTTTGGTACACAGCTACAAACTTTAGCATGACATCAAGCAACTATGAGAAAAAGAAGAGAACAAAAATTAGGATGGGAAATTTACGAATCCCAAGTCCAAATCCCTCTGCTAGATCTGTTAACACACCAGCCATTTGTTCTCCAAGTTCTGGTCTCTCTGAGACGGGCCATGCAAAAGGTGAGGTGTGGCCACACTTCTCTCTGAGGGCAGAAGCAGAGACCAGAGCCTCTGGAAACTTGACATCTGCGAAGTCTTTGAATGAAAGGGCACATCTTGGAGTGCGCCGGCTCTTGCAACCACCTTCCAAGGTGCCTGAACCACTCCTCTTACTTAATGGACTCCACATGCTGCCACAGCTATTTATAGCATCACCCCAGTGTGTGTTTTGTTAAAGTCTCTGGATCATATTTCTTCGCTTCGTAAGTCTACTTCCTACAATTGGTCCATTAAATTGTGCCTCCCTTTCCTCCTCCTCCACATTCTTGGAAATCCAGTCGGCTATACAAACAAATGTACAGGATTATCAAAATATTTTCAAGCCATTATTTGCCCTCTCTGTTTTTCTTATGCTCTCATAAGTGTGAATTTCTGTAGCATCGTCTTCCTGGAAACTTAGCTCTGACAGGGCAATCTAACAGAAGGTTAATTCAGCTAAAGGGTCAGAAGAGGAAGATTCCAAGGAGATCGCAAGGTGGTCAGCTAAATCTGCTCCCGCATACATGCACACCGAGCCAGGAAAGGGCAGCAGGAAAGCAAAAAAAAAAAAAAACCTTGAGACAAAATAAAAGTGCAAACAAAAGGGGAGCAGAGACAAAAGGGGCTGCAGTGAGTAAATCAAGAAACTAAAAAAGATTTAGCTGCAGAAAATGGAGAAATTAGAAAGGAAGAGAGTCCAGTCTCTGATGAAGCAGGAGGGAAAGAAGCCAAGTCCGAGTGATGTCACACGCCATGTCTTACAGTGGTCTTTGCCTCCCCTCTGGTACCATCCAGAGGAATACTCTGTCAACTATTTGTAAATGCAAGTACTTTAGCAGCTCTGGAAACACGTCTTCCAAACAGAGGGAATCATACCTCATCCCATTTTTAAAACACATTTAGATAAGTGCAAATGCTTTTTTTTTTTTTTTTAAGATGTGAAATCTTGTGCTGGTTGTTTATCTTTCTGGACAATCGGAAAATAGTGAGATATTGAATTATGAGAAACTTCAATTGCCTTTGGTATCAACTTAATATTCCATAGGTTGGGGTGGGGGCAGTTTGTATATCCTGTAATACAAAGCATACCAAATGGCAATTTAGAGTCATAGTCATGCATTTAATTTGTCTTAAGCATTTTAAATTACTTCTATTCTCATGTTGGTTTTTAGTAGAATCATTTTCTAAAAATGAATCATTTCCTGATCTAGGCACTGATGTGCTCTCTGTGCCATCTTTGGCCATGGCAGTCCATTTTTCCTACTAACTTTGCTAATGTCCTGGGAAAAAATGAGAAATTTGATTAGGTAGGGTATGGGGTATATGACATTAATTATGAATTAGTGGAACTGACATTGGGTTCAAACGGTTCTTAATATTTGTGTACTGATCCTCAAACAAAAACTAATATAATCTCAATTTTTAAAAGATCTAGGTACATATTAGGATTACTTCCCTCAATTTCTTTGTGTTAATAGTATATAGAGTAGGATTTCCCAGAAAAAGAGAAATTCTTAGCCCAGTAATCTATACATTTTTGTTTTGGTTTGGTTTTGGTTTATGCAAAGATTAACAACATTTACTACGTTCTAGGCACTAGTGCCTTTTCTCCTTTAACTTTTATCACAATCGTGATTTAGATATTATCCCATTTACAGAGAATAAAATGGGGCTTAGGGAGGGAGAGTAACTTATCCAGAGTCACACAGCTAGTGGGCGGCTGAGCAGGAGCCACACCCAGGGGAGCCGGATTTCATGGCCTCAGCATCTAACCCCCTCGCATGTGCCCACACCTGTGGCACAAGGTTTGCATTTCTGGCTGCTTTAAGGGTGTGTCTGTGGATGCCTGGGCAGCTCTTAATCCTTAGAGCATAAACTAAGCTAATTCTCTTCCCTAAAGCCCCTGATCACAGCGCTGCCTTCAGAGAACCCTCCCCTGTGCCAGTGATCCCCTAAGATCTGCCGTCGCCCACCACCTCCTGCTCTCCGAGCGTGCACAACTGCCACCTCTCATCACGTGCGCCTCCATCAAGGCTCCTCCTTCCAGCCCCACCTTCCGTCTTCTCTCTCTGCCCTGACACAGGCTCTCCTAAGTCCTCTCCAAGACCATTGCAATAGTCCAATGCTATTGAAAAGAAGTCTCTGATCCAAGGGACACAAACTCACCTCAAAGCGGCCTAGGTCAAACAGAGCGTGGCTGGAAGGACACTGGGAGGAAGGGCTGCAGAACAGAAAGCTGTTGCGATCCCTGGGCCTTGGGAGACCAGGAAATGGGGCTCCTCTGCCTCCGCACCTCTTGCTTCTGTTTCTCTGCCTGTCACCTCCATTCTCTCCGTGCACGTGGTGTTCCTCACGTGTCAGGACATACCTCCACCCAGGGCTCCCAGGTGTGCCAGCCCACTGCTTCTGCAATGGAAAGAGACACCCTCATTCTCAGAAGCTGTTTGGAAAAAGGAATGGCCGGAGAAACAGACCTCTAGATCAATGAGACTGAGCAGCAGAGTCAGGTAAGGATGTGGAAACGTGATTAAAACTAGAGGAGGGACAGATCCCAGAACAGCCTGCTTCTCCAGCCACTGCGGATTCGCCCTTGCTGCTTCCTCCCTTGCACGCTCAGTGCGATCTTGCCGCACAACCTCCGGCAAGGCCATCTTGAATCCCCGACCCCACTTTTCCTTACTGACCTTGCATAAAAGATAATATTTGCAAGTTTCCTGGCAGAAATAAGTTCCTTGAGAGGAGACCTTAATTACACGTCTATTCCCAAAAAATACGAAGCAAGAGTCTTGCCTATGACAGATACTCAATAATTATTTTCTGAGTAGTTGAGTGTGTAAATCTAAATGGCTAAGAAAACTTTCAGTAACCACCCTGGGTGTTAGATTTCTCTCGAACAGTGCAGACTCTCCACAGTGTTGCTGGAATAATGTCCTTTGTTGGAGAGAGGATGCACCATGACTTTTCTCTTTGTGGGGCTTGTGATATCCGAGTATTACTTTACTAATCTAGACCTGGTGAGAGCCTGGTCTGACAGCCCAGCTGACACAGCCGTGGATACCAGAGAGACCCTACTGGATTCATTTCAATTATACCTGGGCTCAAATGTCACCTCTGCTTTCACAGCCTTGATGGGAGCTACTTAAAGCCTTCCTTTCCTGTTCTACTGAATGGGAGTTAAGAATAGCTCCCTTATGGTATTGTCCTTAGGCCTGGAGAGATAATCCCCTGGGCTAGCTTCGGGGCAAGTGACCCATGCAATCTCATGGAACTGCTGCTTAGAAGGGGATTCTCACACAGGAGGTTTAATGCTCCACAGTCTTAGTCCTGAAATTCTTAATCATTTTATCCTTGAATTTGTGTTTTGTAAGGGAAGTCCAATAGCAATGGAGCGTGCCACAGGAGGCTTGCAGCCTGCTTCAGCCATGGTTCTGCCTCCCACCTCCTGCCAGGAACAGCTTCTTGGCCACCCACTTACTCACTATCTGGCTCCTGGGCTCCACCCGATGACTGCCCTCTCCCCACACTAATGGGGTCCCACACGCTAGCACAGGGAGGATTAGGGTAAGGCCTGTGAATGCCAAAGCAGGGCGTGGCGACACCTTCCTGGGGCTAGCAGAGCCAGAATGTGTTTGTTGGACAACTCAGCAGGGGCAAGCCTCTCACCCGCCCCATCCAGTTACTTAATGGGTTCCAGCACGGGGGTCACCATGGGTTGGAGAAGGGGAGATGCCTGGTTCAACTTCCTTGCACAGCCGGGGCATGGCACAGCAGTCAGTGGAACACACACACACACACACACACACACACACACAGGAACTTATGAGGGTCTGTTCTCACTTCACAACTATCCCCATCCCCAAAGGATTGCAATATTAAACAACAAATAAAACCCACATTAACAGGTAGAGAGAACTGAGGAGGAAAAGAAAAAGCTTTCTGTTTTAGTATCTTTAACTGCACTTTTTTCCTTCTTTTTGAACAAAGCGCTTCACACTTTTATTTTGCACTGAGCCCTGCAAATGACGTAGTTAAGCCTTTAAGTCACCTGGCACTGTGCCAAGTACCTAAAACGTGCTTGGCATTTGACAGATATTTTGTTATTATTGATAAATGTTCACACAAAGGCTGACAGTTTCACATGATGAGTTTCCAAAATTATTTGACATCTATAATCTCATCTGAGCTTCTGAAGTAGGTAAGATATGGGTATTTTGTCCATTTATGTAAGGGAGAAAACCGAAATTCAAAGTCAGAAGGCCTAAACTCATGTCACCAATTAGTGGCAATGCAGGGACTGGAACCAGGGTGTTCTGACTTGCAGCCTGTGTTTTCCCCAGGTACCTGCCCGTCAGTGACCTGTGGAGCCGCTGAGCGGTCTTGTCCTCACTTCTCTGGAGGAAGGAGGAACCAACAACATTGAGCCATCCTGGAAACTTTGCCGGGTGCCATGGCACTATGAGCATTTGCCCCAGCCACTGCAAGAAGGAGTCCCACCCTTGCCCTGCATTTATTTTCTTTCCCAAACCTCACAAAACCATAAAAATCAAAGATGCCTCCTAAGCAGCCAGCCATCCAACTCTCTGCACACCCAGCCCCAGGCTGCGGACAGCAGCGCCACAAGACTTGTTTCTTTGCTCCTGTTGACTCAGGTCTGTTTACCTGGCTCCGTAGTTCCAATTTCCTTGCCTCGGAACTTGTGCAGCCCTCGGATTTATGCTCTAGGCAGACTGGGGATTTATGGTGTATTCATCACCCATCCCACCCCAGGACACGGCACCTCTCCCTGCAGCTGTCAAAACCACCCACTCATATCCAGCAGGGTGTCAAGCAGTTCACTGAGGGAAACTCCTCAGAATAGTGCTTAGTTCTAGCCAAAAGGTTTTGCCCAATTGCTCAAGCCCTGGTGATAAAAATGCCAAATATAATGTGGAGTGAAAAACAGAGGTCAGACTAGCCCAGAGGGCAGGGTGGGGCAGGAATCATACGCTGGGATTAGGGGACAGAGGAGGTTTGGCAGGGTCTGTGCTCCTGAATTTGCCCTCATGTGCCCTGGCCTCAGAGATTCTTAAGAGTAGATGGAGTTACCCTCCTTGGGGACCATCTTTAAAGTCGAGGTGCTCTTGGGATTGGACTAAATCCAGAAGCTGGCTTCCCTGAGTCTTGGGAGAATGCTTCTTTAAATGACTTCAACTTTCATTTTGGTAATATTAAATGAGAGATGAGTGTGGAGTCAGTGCCTAGAATGTGACTGGGGCAGTCATCTCTATTGGTCACTGAGCCAGAAAACATACAGGTTAATAATAACTACATATATTGGATGTGAGACATTTGCCTTCCATTGGGCCTCACATTCATTATTTCTAATCATCACAACATCTCTGGATCACATGTATTATTAAGCCCATTTTAAAGATGAGGAAATTGAGATTTGAGAGTTATCATAATTTGCCCAAGTTCACACAATAAGTTGCACTGCCAATTGTTGAATCTAAGTACAATGTTTCTCTGCAAAGCAAGTTCAACTCATGTTCTGTGCACTGAGCTTATCATTGCTATATCCTGTGGGAAAGAATAATAATGGCCGCCACTCCTGACATCAAAGGATTTACCCAGCCTGCTTTGCAGGAAGATGGCCAGTCTCTTAGATGGCTGGGGGCTTTGGGTTCCACAGATGCCTCTCCATGGTGAAGGAAGAAAAAGGTAAACCTCTCTATTGCTGGAGTAGAATGGATGCAGACGTTGCAAATTTTCCATTCATCAATTTATTCTGTCACTTATTTTTTCTTCTCTTCACTTCTAACCATTTTTCTACTTACATTAGCATCTCTTCCAGCAACATATGAGTTAAGGCTAAAAAGGAAAACTGAAATGTTGTACTTCTACAACAATGCCTGGTAGCACTTGGCCAATAAGAAATGAAAATAAAGATCACATCACCACTATCACTAGGAAGGAACTTGTATTTATTGAAAAAATTCAGTTTTAAAGTTATCTGAAATTTTATAATCCTGGCTCTTGCTTTTCTCATCAGTTCAGGTGATTGAAAGGCTTTTGTTAAGTACGTAGACAGTCATTAGGTAGATCTCTATAGAAGGGGCTTTATTAAAAAAATTTAAAAGCCTCATAATTTGCATGGAAAACAAATTTTTTTGTCTCTCATTTATTCACTAGTATTCAGTTTGTTCATCTATAAAAAAGAAATTTAATTCAGTAAGTATTTATTAAGAGATGGCTATATAAAAGATCCTGGAAGGACATGCTATAAATATTTTTATTTACACAATAAATAAGATATTCCAGAGTATCAAAGGCCAATAGTTAAAGCTGATGTCCACATAAATAATAGTAACACTGGCCTGACTATGGTCTGGCAATAGTAGAAGCCCACACAACAAGGTGTTAGGCATCCAGGAATGATAGTACTTGCCTTCATCACGCCATCACCAGGGTCATTAAGATGTAATTGTGATATATGTGAAAGTGCTCTGTAAAGAATTATAGAACTAAGGGCCTTTTTAAAATCATTGTTCTTATTACTAAGCATAGTAGCTAACAGTGTGGCCTCTGTAATCAGCCTGCTTGTGTTGGTCCTCCAGCTCTGCCACTTACTCACTATATAACCTTAGGTTTGCTGAAACTCTTTAAGTTTCAGTTTCCTCATCTGTAAAAAGGAGATAATAATAGGATCAACCTCATATAAATTTAATAAGTTAATATATGAGCAAAGAGACTTCAAAAAGTTCATGAAAAAATGGAATTAAAAGATTAAAAATAGAAAATACAAACCTTATTTCTCCACATAAGCTCCATCAAGTTCAAGACACTTTTATAAGTGATGATACAAGCCATTTAGTCCATCCCTAAAGAACTGAGGGTCCTGGGAATTTGACCATATCAATGCCATATTTTTTACATTATTTACTGAAGAAAAATTGGTACTCTTTAATGATTTTTTAAGACTAGGAAACAAAAAGAAGTCAAAGTCTCAAATCAGGACTGTAAGGTGGATCATCTAATGATGGGACACCATCAAAACTCTCATAAAATTTTCCTTTTTTGATGAGAGGAATGAACAGGAGCATTGTCATAGTGGAGAAGGACCCACTGGTGAAAATTTTCCAGGCATTTTCTTGCTAAAGCTTCAGCTAACTTTCTGAAGACATTCTCATAATAAGCAGATGCTATTTTTCTTTGGTCCTCCAGAAAGTCAACAAGCAAAATGCCTTGAGCATACAAGAAACTGTTGCCATGGCATTTGCTCTTGAACAATCCACTTTTACTTTGACTGCACCACTTCCACCTCTTGGTAGCCATTGCTTTGATTGTGCTTTGTCTTCAGGATTGTACAGGTAAAGCCATATTTCATCTTCTGTTAAAATTCTTTGAAGAAATGCTTTAGGATCTTGATTCCGCTTGTTTAAAATTCCCATTGATTGCTCTGCTCTTGTCTGTGGCTGGTCTAGACGCAACAGTTTTGGCACCCATTGAGTGGAAAGTTTGCTCAACTGTAATTTTTCAGTCAGAAATGTTTAAACTGAACCAGTTGAGATGCCTATGAGGTTTGCTATTGTTTTCTGCTGTGAACCATTGGTCCTCGCCAATTAGGGCACAAACAAGATGAATTTTTTCCTAGCAAATTGATGAGGATGGTCTGCTGCTATGGGCTTCATCTTCAACATTGTCTTGTCTCTTCTTAAAATGAGTTATCCATCTGGAAACTGCTGATTTCTTTGGGGCATTCTCCCCATAAACTTTTCTTAAAGCATTAATTATCTCACCATTCTTCCACTCAAGAGTCGCCATAAGTTTGATGTTTGTTCTTGCTTCATTTTTCGCAGAATTCATGTTGCTCTGACATGGGCTCTTTTCAAACTGATGTCTTGTCCTTTTTAGAGCCTCAAACTAGATCCCGTTCAGACATGTTATGACAAGTTAGTACTAGTTTATTTTGGTGCAAAAACAGTTTGAAATCCACACATAGTTTTTTCATAATATGCATTTTCCATGAACATTGTGAAGTCCTCTATTAAAGGACTTGCACATTGCTCAGCCCAATACAAGACCATGAAAATGTTACTAGTATTAATATTAGTAATTCATGTTCACCAGCTTCACCAGCCAAGAGGCAATGCAAAGCCCTTTGTAAGAATTTATCCAAAAGATTTAAAGTCTCTCTATCCAAGTGAATAATTTCTCAATCGACATTCTTTGAGCAGCTATCCTATTTATAGGATATTCATGTATTCATGGTGTAATGATGGGATTTGCACCAGGTAAGTTGTACCTACTCAATTGGAACATACAGCCTAAAATATATATATATATATATATATATATATATATATATATATACACACACACATTATAGTGCTTTCAGAATAGAGCGGAAAAAATGCTTTGGAGAACAAAGTGAATTAGAGTTGCATAATTCTCGCAATTCAGTCAATATGGAAAATGAACTATTGAGGAACAAAATGAATTATTTGTCTAAATCATCGGCTTGCTCTCCACTTTGCCAGTATCTTTGAAGTGGCTTTGGATAGCCAATGTTTGCCACGTTTGTCTCTGGTCTTCAATTTCACCAGGTGAATTTCACCATTGTTCAACTCCTCTGTCAGTTAAGCAGACTCGGTTCAAGGGCTCCCTCCTCTGTCCCTCCATGGGAAAGCTTAACCTCTGCCCATGTCTCACAGCATGATGCCTAGCTCTGCCCATAGAACAGGCCCATACCTGTTCAACTGGCATGGAACAGTGGCCAGCAGGCCAGATTTGACCTTCAGAATGAAGCTCTTCGTGGTATGGAGAACACAATTGTCATTTTAGAAAGATACTCTAGAGTGTGGAGAAAAGATTTAAAGGGAAAAGCCTAGATAAGGAAAGATCAGTGAGAAAAGATCTGTGTGAGATGTGACAGGATCTGCAAGGACATTGGTAGGAGACAAATTTGAAAGAGCCATAATAGGATCTGATAGGTGTTGACGAACCATGGATGTGGGTGATGGGGGGAGAAGGGCTCATATGTAACAGGTTCCTCTCTTGGAAAAATCCATAGATAATGGGGTCATCAAAAAGAACTGCAAATGTAAGAGGAAAAGCGGGCCAGAGAAGCACAATCACAGAATCTTTTCCTGGATATATTGAGTTCGAGGTGTCTATATAACATTTGCATGAAAATGTCTAGCAAACACTTTAATATCTGGGTCAGAAGATTATGGGAGAAAGCTAGGCTGGAAATATAGATTCTAGAGGCAGTGGTTGTTACCTGGTTCCCTCACATGTGGTACTCAGAGTGAAAACTGCCTAAAAAGGTTAGAGCCTAGGCCCTGAGAGGCCGCAACACATAAGGAGAAGATGAAGAAAGAAGAGTGAAAAGGGAACCTGAGAAGCAGCCTGAGAGTTAGGAGGAAAAACAGAAGACAGAACAGGTACTGAAGCTAAGGGAGAACCTGTGCTTAACAAGGTTCTTTCAAGACATAATTCCATTGCTTAAAGGTTTTCTACAGAAAGAGTTCCTGTTAAGTATCCCTCTGCAATCTAGGAAGGATGACACACTGACCCCTATTCACATGTAAGTGTGGGCGGGTTCATCACAGTAACTAGAAGCTACTGAATTAAGTAGAGTAGAACACCAGATAAGTGTTCATGTGAGAAGAACCATTGAGAAAGGGTCCAAGCATGGAATACAAACTGAAAAAAAGAGGTCCGGTCTGTAGAAAGCGAATCTGAACTGTCAAAATAGCATCGGGTAAATTTCTTATGCAAAAGAATTCCAAATAATTTATGTTGATACTTAGCCCTCATGGAAGCATAGCTCCCCCCTCCTTAAGTCTAGGCTGTGCTTGGTGACTTCCTTCCAAAGAGTACAGGAGAAAAAGGGGGGAAAACACCAACTTTGCAGTGGACAAACCTGAGAAACACTACCTCAGTCAGGTGACCTAGGTTAACAGACTTATCAACAAAGATAAGTATGTGCCCTTGATATGATGAAAATGGCAGTTCACCTCTGCGGTTTTTCTCCCAAAAACCCATAACACCCATCTAATCATGAAAAACCATCAGACAAATCTAATAAAGGAGCACCATACAATATACCTGACCAGTACTCCCCAAAACTGTCAAGGTCAACAAAAACAAGGGAAGTCTGAGAAACTATCATAGCCAAGTAGAACCTAAGAAGATATGACAACTAAATGCAATGTGACATCCTGGATGGGACCCTGAAACAGGTGAAAGATAAGTATATCTTAATGGAGCAAGGGCTTTAATGAATAATGCATCAATATTTATTTATTTAAATTATGACAAATATACCATACTAATGAAGGATCTTAACAGTAGGGGAGACTGGATCTGAGGTATACAGAAGCTGTCTGTACTATCTTTACAACTTTTCTATAATAGAAATCTAAAAAAAAATCCTAACATAAGTTTTTTTTTTAAATGGCATCATGGAGACATAATCATGTCATGAGAGCTGAGGAACCACAAGGTAAAGTCAGTCAAGTTAACCTGTGCCCACATCACAATTTTTCAAGAAGCCAACATTGGCCAGGAAAATTTTCACTAGGGAAAAGAGAGAAAATTGGATGGCCAGTGTTCACCTCTGCTCTGGGGGAAAAAAAAATCCACTGAATAATTTGATATATAGGTAAGGTCAAGTCTAGTATTGTAATGTATTACCAGTGGGTATATGATGACTAATAACAGTCAGAATGATAAGTAAGTACTTCAACATACGAGTAAGAGGTTAGGCTCTCATAGCAACCAAAAGTCTACCTCCAAATGGAGACAGCTATTGAATACATCTTCCAGTTTGTTTTTTAGGAGAAAAACAGGATGAGACCATTCTGCCACGAGGATCAAAACCAACCCAAACACTTACCTCCCATCTCTCCTTGTTTTTGCCCTTAGACTAGGGCTGTCAAAACATGACGGTTTAAATCACATTGTTAAAATCTGCATCATCTCTTTTCCCGTAACTGCCTCCAGCTGGCGCCTCAGCTGGCTCCCTGGGAAAGACAACAGGGCACCTCACGGAAAAGTCAAAGAAACATCCTCAGAAACAATCCTGCTTGGAGATGCTAACCTGGGCTTGATCCTTTTTCTTTGCTGTTATCCAATAGGAGATTCATAGAAAGGTTTATGTATTTCCAGATAGGACTATAAATATTCAAAGTTCATAGAATGTTAGATCTGGGAGGAATCTTAAAGATTCTCAATCTAATTCAACTTCACACCCTGCAGAAAGGAAATAGAAGTCCAGGAAGTCACACAGCTAGATGCAATCAAGATGGAAACTAGAACCTTGTTTCCGGCTTCCAGAGGAGAAAGAGGTTAACCCTGGTAGATTTGTTCCCCTGAGCCCTCGAGCTAATTACCGGAGCAGCTACTTAGCTATGTAAAGGTCACTGCAGAGAGTTTTTCTGATGACCGCCTACTACAGATGCGTTCCTGCAGCGACACTGCGACAAGACAGAGGCAGTACAGGAAGGAGATGCATCACAAGGTGTGGATTAGACAATCTGCTTGTAAAACCACATTCCAGTCCCTGACTTCTGAAGTGTCCCAGTAGCGCTAACTGAATGACCTTCTAGCCACATAGTCACCTCCCCCTGGCTCCTCAGTTCAGCACAGCAGTTTTTACCATGAATTCTTCCAGCGCCACGAAAAAATAAGGCTGGGAAAGAGGAGGCAGCACAGAGAAAAGGGTGAATCATTTGGCCAAGTTAAAAGCCATAATAAGATCTCGAATCTCAGCACTAACCATATGCCAGTGTTGCAGATGGCATGTGACATAAATTAGTCACCCATTTCCCTAGGTCTAATCACACCTCCCCCCCCACCCCCAGTCACACTGGACTCCTGTTGACCCATCAGTTATCATCTCAGGGACTCCAGGTAAGCAGGCATTCCCAAGATTTTTTTTTAACTGTATTAATACCAAGAAGTCTTCCAATATTAAAATTGCAGGTAACAAGCATTCCTTTCTAGCTCCCCTGCGAAATAAGTTCTAAATGCATTGATAAGCGGACCAACTTTGTTTTTCTGTCATACTTTCTGTTTCTGTAAATATATAAGCATGTGTCCTACCTAAGTTCTTATGTGGATTGTGTTAAGTCTGTGGGTTTTGGTGACTGCTAAAGTGCTCTGTGGTTTTGTTCTTTTATGTCAGGAAATACTTTTCCAAGTTATCCTCTCATGGTAATGTTCTTGTGTTCGGGAAGCTCACGATGTTGCCAGCAGTTGTTGTTCATTTTCCTCTTGACCAGAGAAAGATGGGTTGGGTATCCAGTTGTGAGAAGGAGAAAGTTGAAAGAAGGAGACATCTCTCTATAAAAACAACTGTAAAAGAACAAACACCAGCAACATGGTATCGGTTATCAAATTCCTAGTGGATTGTTGCTACTGATAGTTGGGGGCTATCAACTATTTCATCTGGAAACATATAAATATCACAGCTTTCAATTATAGGATATGCAATCCCAAAAGATTAGCCAAGGCTTTGAGGCAGTTTTTATTTAAAAGCTTCTAGATTTCAATCTCTTTTACTTAATGCTTAAATTTATGAGTTCACATATACAGATTATCAATTTGGAGTTGCTAAACTTTAAGACTATTACAGCAGGGATAAAGTTTTGTTCATTATTCTATTCTAGTAGCTCACCCAGTCCCCCATAAAGTAGACACGCAAAAAAAATGGAGTGGGGGGCTTTGATGAAAGAATGAATTATTGAATATTTACCACTAAGCAAACTCCAGCTCTTCCAAACTTATTCGTCCATTTCTGCTTCTCCTTGGCCCTGGCACCTCTTAAGGCTTTTCTAAAAGCTTGTCAATTACTAAGAGCTAAAGGAAATCTATTTTTATCAAATCTAAGCCTCTTAAGTCTCTACTTATTCATGTCTTTGATTAAGAATTGATGGAAGCTGCAGCTTTCACCAATGTTGGTTGCATTGCTAGGGCTGATGTCAGCCTTGCTTTTTTTATACCTTTGTGTTTAGTGGGCAAGAGTATACGGAACCACTGAATGAGCTCATAGATGTACTGAGCTCTCAGGCCGCTAAAATGATGGTGCAAATAATAGTTTAGTGAGAGGGTAAGCTATTAGAAGGGGGTACAAATGATTACTATGGGAATAATAGAAATAAGGCATGTTTAATTCTATCTAGAGTGCCTAAGTCCCCAGTGAGTGATGAGGGTCTTTCATGAAGAATCCTAACCATATCTCTACATAGCCACTAATTTACTGGACAATGAACCAGGCAGGGAAATTTCTATCCAAACTGGAGCTTGAACATATAAGAACAACATTTATTGGGTGTCTGGCAGGTGGGAGGGGGGAGGAGGGGATGGGTAAATACATACATAATGAGTGCGATGCGCACCATCTGGGGGATGGACACGCTTGAAGCTCTGACTTGGGGGTGGGGAAAGGGGGACAAGGGCAACATACGCAACCTAAACATCTGTGCCCCCATAATATGCTGAAATAATAATAAAAAAAAAAACCAAATTGGAGCTTGAGAAATGGAGAATCAAAATATTAGTTTATAACTCAAATCTTCCTCTCTTTATCTCCCCAAACACAGCCCCTCAACTAAGCCGAGGTTTGGTAGCAGAGGCAAGAACATTTTGCTCTCTGACTAATTTCTCCTGGGTTCCTCGTAGGATGACCAATCGTCCTGATTTGCCCAGGACCATCTGGTTTTACTGCTAAAAGCCCTGCTTCCCAGAAACCACATAGTCCTGTGCAAACCCAAAAGATTGGTCCCCTTAAGAGGGAGAAAAAGAGAGTATTCATAACTTTTAGCAACACAATCCTCTCCAGCAAGAAAATACAGAAGCTTTGCAGCTGGAGTCAGCCCACCCTCATGTTCCTAGTTAGTTCAGTGTCGTGTCAAATTCAGTGTCGTGCTGGGGGAGACACAGCATCTTACTTTTCAAGAGCTCCCGGTATTTGGCAGATTCTCTCATTTACACCCCTTCAGGGGCGAACGGGCAGGGGTACTTTTCCCTTTCACTCCATTTTATAGATGGGGAAATGGAAATCCAGCAGAGCAAACATGAAACATCTGAATCCTAAATCTGATGTTTCCTAGTGAGCACCATGATGAGGCAGGGACTTCTAATGCTCAGGGAAATCATATCTGGCTAATTTAGGAATGAAGTGAGGCTGAATATCCTCCCTCTGTCCCCTTCATGTCAGTCTGGGGAAGTAGCATTTGACTGCGGGGGTGGCACATGCCGCCCCTACCCCAGTGTACCTAAAACAGGCTCCGATTTGAGTTTGAAGTCCTACACCGACACACTGCAGGAGCTGATCATCGTCCTACCATCAGCCCGAGGCCTTAAAGCTGTGGGTTGTGTTACAGGCACAGGCGCAGAAGCCGCTGGGAACCGACAGCCTGAGAAGATGCCCACCTCAGAGCCAAGAGCAAGTCCACCCTCTCCCACACCCAGCTCGAGTCTCAACTCTGCATCTGAACCACAGAGCCAGGGGCCAGTGCCTTTCATCCCTCCAAGCCAGAGATGCCTTCGCTGCGGGGCACCCCCTAGGGTCCAGGCCGCAGACCACAGCCCGTCGAGTGTGTGGAGAGAGAGTGAACAGCTCAGAGCGTTTCCCTGGGAACCACCCAGCTGGCCCGCAGACGGTTCTGCCTCAATTTTCACCTGGCACGTTATCGTCCTTTTATCCATGTTTTCAAGAAAATTATACTAAGGAGAGCATATTGTACTTCCACAGAGGTTAGGCAGAGGTTCTCTACCTCTGAATTCACTTCCAGAAGAAAGTGGCAGCGTCCAGCGCTCAGGGTCCCACAGAAACAGTTGCACACAGAGTCTAAGGAGGCAGCCCTGGGGGTCCCTGAGAGGCTTGGAGGGGAAAGAAATGAGAATGTCCATGGCTCCTCTGGGACAGGGGAAGGGCTTCCCTATAAGACAGGCTGAGCTCAATGAATGAACACATTGTTTAGAGCTTTCTGTGTATAAAGCCACAGCACCTTGTACTGTGACCTGAACTAAGACAATTAGAAATTAGAACCGAAAGAGTTAGACGATGCGTATCCTTCCCTTAAGGAGTTTTGTGCCAAACACTGGGAAAATCAAGGAATAAGCATAGAAGGGATTTGAGAGTGACGGCAAGATGAGAAGTCATGTCGGTTGATTCCAAGTACAGTGATGTCAAATGAAAAAGGCCAAAAATCACAAATTGCACCCACCTCAAATGCGGGCTGCCTGGTTCCTTGGACTCCCAGGGAACTCAGTCCATACTGAAAAGGATTGTAAGTCCCTCTGAATATTCGTGACTCTGCCAGATCCTTCAGGTTGCAAGCTACTTTTCCCAGGGGACATTTGAAACCAAGAGGAGGCCAGGATTCTCTGGTATCCTGCCCCTGACACACAAGAGAAAGTTTACTGAAAGACCTGTTTGTCACTCCTTCCTCATGCAGGCACATTGAAATAAGGTCATTTTACTTCACACACGGTTCTTAGACATGAGCCTCCCTCACTTGCTCCGCGTACACAGACTCTGCGCCAGGTTCTATGCCATGCTACAGTCGTGGAGGTAGAAGGACTAAATGCTTTTCACGGAGCTTGTCATCAAATCCTCTCCCCCAGGGCTTCCCTGGCCCAAAATCATAAGACCTTAAAACTTACTAGGCTGGAGAGTAAAGTCAGGATGAGGGAAAGGGAGGGAAGGGTGGGAAGACAGGTACCTGAGGACAGTGACTACTATCGGCTCTAGACCTTCTCTTGCTCTCCGCCCCACCAAAGGCTTCCAAGCTGTTGCAAACTCCACTTTCTCACTAATACAAACAGGCAAGCATCCCCGTAGGGATGAAGACTCAGTTATGATCTAAGGGGCCAGAATTCCATCCCTGGTGCTGTCATTTGCTCCCCCAGGGAAGATTTTTCAATAGATATTACAACCTAGTTTAATAAAGAAAATTTGAGCTTACCTTGTGGCCCAGGTAAGCACTTCCTGTTTGGTAACACTTATAATGATGATGGTGATGGCCGTTGCTGCCTCCATAACATTAGCTAAGGGCAACATCTATATATTGCTTAAACCTTACCTGATCAACTAGGTCTACAGCTGTGCCAAAACCATCATCATCCACCCCTGAGGACTGCAGGAAAGGAATTCCCACTATGCACCTGAGACTCCGGGCCTCGCTGTTTAGCCGCAGATGAGCTCTGTGATGTCTGTGTGCCTGTGATCTGCTATGGAGCTGTTGGGACTCCAGCCATCCTGCCACATGTCCTTGCAGGATGGCTTGTTTCCACCAGAGCTCATATTCTACGCCAGTGTTTAATACAGTTCTCCCAGGGCAGGGCCATGTCTATTTTTATTCTCTGTGGTCTTCCCAAGCTCAATGCCTCAGGACAAGTATACCTGTAACAGGTGCTTAATAAATATGCATTGTATGAATGAAAAAACGAACAAGCCAAAGTATGTAAGATTGGTCAAATGAGCTTTCCCAAAGGTATTTTAGTAAGAGATGTATGAGGACTGATTGAGGAAACACCCCAGCCAGCAAAGACTTAGGTAGGCTCTGTTTATCACAGAATGCGTGGCCTGGCAAATGTAGTTGATCAGGAAAGAAAATGCCCAAGTATGTGCTAGTGAGAAGTAGACATGAGCTCTTTTTTTTTTTTTTTTTAATAAAATCAGCCTAGCCAAGGAACCAGGGGAGCCCCTAGCTTATGCGATGTAGCTGCAAAATAACTGCAAGAACAGCACATAGGGTTGATGTGTCCCACAAAAGCCCCGATCCAACCCACCGCCCTCACCACAGCACACAGCACACACCGTACCCAGCGCTGCTTGCTGTTTGTTGCCTTAGGCATTGGCCAGATCACTTTAGGGACGTGAAAAACAAAGCAGTATTTTTGCCAAAGCTCTTGGATTTTCAGCCCATGCGGTTTCCACTCAGACCATTTGTAAAGGATTGCAGGCTTCCATTTCCTTGGTTGTTTCAATCCACAGTGAGTCCAACAAAAAGAGAAACGTCAAACCCTCGCCAGCTGAAACTGAGGAAGGAATTCCTGTGCTGAGCCTGTGGGCGGGGGACAGGGGCCTCTGCTGTAGACCCTGCTCTTCTATTGCAGGCTGGGTGGCCTCAGCCAGGGCCACTGCGGCTGCTTCTTCTGCTTATTAGCCCAGAAAAAGGGAAGTGAGGTTCACCGGGGAGGCCTCCTCCAGAGGAAGTGGTGTGATTTAATGAACCTTTGGAAAAGTATTCGCTTCTCACACCTGCAAGTGGTCTTTTGGTATTTGTGCCTCAGGACTCCCCACATTTCTTCTAATAGCAAATGTAATAAACTCCCTGTTGTGAATTGGGGGCCAAGGGCCTGTTCCATCAGAAGAGGAATTTCTCATCTGCTTTTCTGCTAGAACTAAGGATGGGACCTCTCTGCTGGATCGTGACTCTCCACAGTATATGGAAAATAGAAGTTTTCTTCAAAAGTTAGACTCAATTTATGTCAATCACGAATAACTTTTGTCAGCCCCATCACAGAAGTTGGGAAAGAGAAAGCATTTTAATCTGTGTTGCTGGTCATACTTTCCAGCCAGCGCCTTGGTTCACATCAGTGTGTTCTTGAGGCCCCAGATTTCCTTCTTTCCCTTTGCCCACGTTAGACACGTGGTGGCCGAATTGCCATAGTGTCTCTAATTTCACAAATGCGCTCTGAGAGTCTGATTCAACAGGTTGTGTGACTGTCATTTTAACCAAATCTAAGACCAATGAAGACTGAATAAGCAAATAATGAAGAATATTGTGTTTTTGAAGAGATTTTAATGACACAGTTAAATATTTATGCATCAAGTAAAAAGAAATCAGGATTAAAATTGTGTATTTGGTGTGACCTCAACCATACTCATAAATGAAGGGAGAGTATCAATGCATTATGATCAGATTATAACTGATTTTCATTCCTTTCTCTATACTTTTTGCATTTTTAAATTTTCCATTATGAGTATGTATGACTTTCTTTATTAAAAACATTTTTAATATAGAAAAAATGCAAGCATTACTTTTTATAATTTTCTAATGCAATATGATAACAATGAGTCTGAAAGATAATAGAATTTTTATTCATATACCTTGAAGAAGGATTTTAGCATTCTTAAAAAATAATACAAGAATATGTGAATAGATACATAATAAATTCAGAAATATATTTTTAAAAAACCACATTATTTCAGCATCTGAAACCCTTTTCTCAACAGAAAGGGTTTCTCAACAGAAATTTTACCACTATTAACAGTTAGGGTTGTAACATTTTCCACAAATTTACATAGGGGTATATTTTACATTTGTACATACATGGGTTTGGGATTTTTAGAACTTAAATGGGATAATATCATATGTATTGTTCCATAACTTTCTTTTTCTCACTTAACATCACTTAACAATAAATCTTAGAAATTTGTCTCTCTAGAAAGATGTACTTCATTTATTTTTATTTCATTTATTTTTAACTACCATATTATTACATAGCATAGATGTGTCATTATGTATTTATCTACTACTAGTTCCAAGTTACTACCAATATTGTGTTCTTGAGCATACAATGGTATGTTCAAGGATGTTCACAACAATATTACAATGAATATCCTATACAATGAACCTCCTTTTGTGCATAGCTTTGGGCACACACGAAATATCTCTGAAGATTAAATTTCTAGAAATAAAAATTGGTTAAACATTGTATACAATATTGCTTGGCATTGCTGAATTGTCCTGCCAAAAAGACTGTGTTAACTAACTCTCCAATCAATAGCATAAGCACATTATCTTATGAAAAGTTTTCTTCCCAGATTTCGAATGAGGGCTTTCTCCTGGTATCCTTCTGATTATTCCGATTTGGAGATCATCAAGACAATAATCAAGACAAAAGCAAACATGGAAACCATCATCAAATACATCATCCTCTGTTATTACGTGGTCATTACCATTGCCGTCAAGTCCCTTGAAACAAAATTTAAATATGGAGAAAACAGGACTGTTCTGGGAATGACTAGACCACTAAGGAATTGTTAACTTTTGAAGAATTAGAATACAATAATCAACACTTCCGCTATAGCAGTCATTATTTAATAGTTCTTAGGTGATATATTATATTTTATAATTATATAAAATTATAAAATTTAATTATAAATTATATTTTATATTTTATTATTTTATATTATTATATTTTATTATATTTTATAATCCCTCAGAGGAAAATCTAGCCACTTACATTTCCTTATTGTTTGTGTTAGGGATAAATGGACAGAATCTATCACCCGGCTGATTAAAATCAGCTGCTAGATGTTGCAGACAGGTCATCTCTGCACCTAAACTAAAGCGGTCACTAGAAGCCTGAAAAATCCCTGCTACGTGAGGAACTGTGTATTGGCTTTACCTTCCAGTGTCCCTCCATTAAGAAAGTGCAGCATTTCTCAGTTCTTATTCATGGTCAAACTTCTAAGTGCTGGCAGTGAACTCCGTGTATATTTCCTCACCTCTTGTTTGCTTTCTAAATTTTTAAAAAATTATTCAATTGTACGATAAATTAAACATAAAGGGCTAATAAAACAGATATCCAGCTACCTACCAGCCAGATTGAGCAAATTTAACCGTTTTGTATCATTTGCTTCAGATCATTTTTAAGGAAATAAGACACTACTGTTGAATTGTTGAATTCCCCTCCCTTCCCAGAGGTGACTTCCATTCTGCAGCTGGTATGGTATCTTTCCCATCCATATTTCGTACTTCCACAGCACATGCATGTATCCGCTTGCAATAAGTAGCATTATTTTGTGCATTTTTTAATTTACATAAATAGTATCGTACTACAGATATTCTGCAACCTGATATTTTTCACTCAAATTTTTTCCAATAATTGCTTTTCTCATATTATAGAAGTAGAGTGAATCCTTTCGTATTAAATGTTGCATTGCATTCGAGTGTATGATTACACAAATATTTAATTATCGATCCATTGATTAACACTTAATTGGCTTCCTAAAGTTCTCTATTATAAACTTTGTGGGTTTAATTGTTATTTTGAATGGGATCATTTTTAATATGTGTATTATTACATTTTTTGATTGGCATCCATTAATGTGTAAAAATGACAGTAACTTCTCAGTGCTTATGGTTTATAGGTTTCTTTGGATTTTGTGTGTAAACTCTTAAAATGTCCTCAAACAACGAAATTGGTTCTTCCATACCAATCTTTATAACTCTCAGAGTTTTTTCTCATGTCACTGTACTGTCTTGAACTTCAGTAAAGTTTGAGTACAAGCACTGATAACAAGCAATTTTGTCGTGTTCCTGACATTCAGTCATTAAATATGATGTTTCCTGGATGTTTTTGGTATGATTCAATTTCTTTAAAGGCTATAGGTTAAAATTTATAGGTTTCTTTAGATTGTCTATACCTTGAGTCAAGAGTAATCAATTATATTTTACTATAAAATTGTACATACTGTCTACATTTTCAAATTATTGACATAAAGGATAGTCTCATGATAAAAGCATCAGCAAAGAGAGATAGCTTGACCTCTTCTGCCCCTATTTGGATGCCTTTGATTTCCTTCTCTTCCCTGATTGCTCTGGCTAGGACTTCCAGCACTATGTTGAATAGAAGTGGTGATAGAGGGCAACCTTGTCTGGTTTCAGTTCTAAATGGGAATACTTTCAATTTTTCCCCATTCAGTATGATGTTGGCTGTGAGTTTGTCGTATAAGGCTTTTATCATATTGATGAAAATCCTGTCTATGCCTGTTTTGTTAGGTGTTTTTATTATAACAGGGTGCTGAATTTTGTCAAATGCTTTTTCTGCATCTGTTGAGAGCATCATATGGTCTTTGTTTTTACTTCTGTTTATGTGGTGAGTTACGTTTATAGATTTGTGTATGTTGAACCATCCCTGCATCTCTGGGATGAAGCCCACTTGGTCATGATGGATTATTTTTTTGGTGAGCTCCTGAATTTGATTTGCTAAGATTTTACTGAGAATTTTTGCATCTATATTCGTAAGGGATATTGGTCTGCTGTTTTCTTTTTTTGTTGAATCCTTTCCTGGCTTTGGTACCAGGGTGATGTTGGCTTCGTAAAACATGTTGGGGAGGATTCCTTCTTTCTCAATGTTCTGGAATAATTTGTGCAGTATAGGCACCAGTTCTTCTTTGTAGATCTGGTAGCATTCAGGTGTGAAACCATCTGGTCCAGGACATTTTTTTTTTTTTAGGAAGGTTTTTTATTACTGCTAAAGTGTTTGTACCCCTGTAATACTCTGAAATAAAAAATTAAAAGATTTTAAAAAAAGGACAGTCTCATGATTGTTTTTAATATAGCTATCTAATATGTTCACTTTTTCATTTCATGTTGTTCTTATTGATAAATTTTTTCAGAAGTTAGTTTATTTTATCATTCTTTAGAGACCTGCTTTTGTCCTTGTTAATATACTTTGTTGTTTCTTGGACTTACATTTCATCAATTTCTCCTCCTACTGCTAATATTTACTTCTATCTAGTTTGGGGGGGTTACTTTTTGTTGTTTTTGCCTGACTTTCTTGAATGAGATAGTGAACTCATTATTTTTCAATCCTTCTTCTTTTCTAACATATACATTTAAACTATAAATATCCCTCCATGTACCACTTTAGCTGAATGCCACAAATACTGCTATAAATTGTTTCATTTTGTATTATTATATTTAGTTCTAAATATTTTGATTTCCATTATGGCTTCTTCTATGCCACATGAATCATGTATGTGCTATTGATTTTTCAAATTGGAAAATCAGAAGAATATTGATCAGAAGGCTATTGATTCTACAATATTTGTTTTCTCTTTTTCATGGTCTAGTGTGTGGTCAGTTTTGAAAAACAAAATTCCAGTATGTGTACTATGGATGCAGGATTCTCTTTGTCTCCATTAGATCAAGGTTTTGTGACAGACAGTGGCTCTTAAGAATGCGGCATCTCCCCTTCCCCTTCTCTCTATGCCCTCTGCTGTCAGTCAGGGCCATATGACCAGCTCTAGTCAGTGTAACAGTAACATGAGTGGAAGGGTCATTTTCCTCCCTGGCTGAGACTGAAAAGCCATGCATAATTCTTTGCTCTCTTTTCCCCTTCTGCAGTGAAGAAGAAGACCACTCGTCCCAGGTGGCAAAGCTAAAAGATAGTAAGCCTCCATTAGTCTCTATAGATTCTTTTGGACAAAGTATGAGTGGAAAATAAATCATGACTATTAAGCCATTGAAATTTTGGAGTTAAATGTTTCTGCAGCATCCTCTCTCCTAACCTCACAAATACAGCTTATTAATTGTGGTGTTCAAATTTTTCTTGTTACCAACTTATCATTTACTTGATATATCAGTTTCTGAGAAAAGTGTGTTAAAACTGTCACGAGTATCCAGTCATGTATTGCATAATGACAGGGATATGTTCTGAGAAATGTGGTGTTAGGCCATTTCATCACTGTGTAAACATCATACAACGTACATACACAAACCTAAATGGTATAGCTTACTTCATGCCTAGGCTTTATGGTATAGCATATTGCTCCTAGGCTACAAACCTGTACAGCACATTACTGTTCTGAAAACTATAGCAATTGTAATACAATGATAAATATTTGTGTATCTAAACATATCTAAACATAGAAAATGAACAGTAAACATACTTTATGAAAGGTCAAAAAAAAATGCCTATATAGGGCACTTACTATGAATGGAACTTGCAAGATTGGAAGTTACACTGGGTGAGCCAGTGAGTGAAAGCCTAGGACATTACTATACACTGCTGTAGACTTTACAAACAATACACACTTAGGCTACACTAAATTTATTTTTTTTAAAAAAAAGATTTTTCTTTCTTCAATAATAAATTAGCTTACTGTAAGTTTTTTACTTTATAAACTTTTTGTAACTTTCTGACTCTTGTAATAAGCTTACAACAGAAACACATACCGCTGTACAAAAGTATTTTCTTTCTTTACATCCTTATTCTATAAGCTTTTTTCTATTTTTTATTTTTTTACTTTTTGAACTTTTTAAATAAAAACAAAGACTCAAACACACACATTAGCCTAGGCCTACATTGGTCAGGGTCATCACTATCACTGTCTTTCACCTCCACATTTTGTCCCCCTGGAAGGTCTTCAGGGGCAATAACATACATGGAGCTGTCATCTCCTAGGATAACAATGCCTTCTTCCAGAATACCTCCTGAAGGACATGCCTGAATTTGTTTTACAGTTAACTTTTTAAAAAATAAGTAGCAGTACATTCTGAAATAACAGAAGGTATATTATAGAAATACATAAACCAGTCACAGTCGTTTATTGTCATGATCAAGTATTATGTACTGTACATAATTGCATATGCTACACTTTTAGATAGCTGCGGCTCAGTAGGTTTGTTTGCACCAGCATCATCACACATACATAACTAACATGTTGTACTATGATGCTGTGACAGCTATGACATCACTAGGTGATAGGAATTTTTCAACTCCATTATAATCTTATGGGACCACTGTGGTATATGCAGTCAGGCATTGAACAAAAACATCATTGTGCAGCACATGACTGTATATTTATCAATTTCTCTCGGTCATTTTGTCAGTCTTAGGTTTACATATGTTTGATGTATGCAGATGCAATATGAAACCTTCCCAATAAATTGTTTTTTGTATCATTAGATAATGAAACTGTATCACTAATAATGGTTTTTATCTTGAATTTATTCTATGACGTTAATATGACACTGATGACATCAATATAGTTAACCCAATTTTATTTTGATTAACATTTTTCTACTATATCCTTTTCCACTATACATATGTATACACATATGTGCATGCTAATATATTCACATATATTAATATCATTGGAACATATTTTCACCCACTCTGAAAGTCTGACTTTAATGAATGTCTGCAAGCTGTTCATATTAGTAAGAACTGATACATTTTACTTGCTTCTACCATTATATTTTGTGTTTTTATTGCCATATTTTTTCTTTGTTTCTTTATATCGTTTGTTTCCTGACTTATATTGGATTAATCAAGTTTTCTCCTGTCATTTTGCCCTGATTAGTTTTAAAAACTACACACACACACACACACACACACACACACACACACACACACATATTTTCTCTCTCTCTCTCTCTTTCCCCCACCCCCAAGACTCAATGTGATTCTACTACCTGAATATTAAGCCTTCCATAAATTCAAGAAAATCCTTAGATATCTCCAATAGCCTCAGCAATTACCTCATTAAGAAAGTGAAGCCGGCACTCACCCCAGGCAAGAGAGTGAGACTCTGTCTCAAAAAAAAAAAAAAAAGAAAGTGAAGCCTCAAGCCTCTATATAGAAATCTGGGAATGAAACATAATTTCCTTGAACTCAGCTCCCAAAATTTGAATAGTCACCCAATGCTTTCAGTTTTGCCCTCAGAAATGTCTCTCCCTTGCAGTCCACCCTCTCAATCACTGTCTTTGTGTAGACCCTCAGCCTCTGCCACCTGGAGTACAGTAGTCCCCTAACAAGTCTCCCTGTCTCAAGGTGTACCAGTCAACACATGGAACCATAAGAGAGAATGATAAATTTCTGTACTAAAGCAGTGAGTTTTAGGGAAGTGTAATCGTCTGAATGTTTGTGTGTCCCAAAATTCTTATATTAAAACCTAATCTCCAGTGTGATGGTATTAAGAGGTGGGACCTTTGGGAGGTTGTTAGGTTATGAGGCAGAGCCCTTATGAATAAGATTAGTGCCCTTATAAAAGAGGCCAGTGGGAGCATGTTTGCTCTTTCCACCATGTGAGGATGCTTCTAGAAGATGCTGTCTATGATGAACGGGCTCTCACCAGACACCCAATCTGCTGGTGCCTTGATCCTGGACTTTCCAGCTTCCAGAATTATGAAAAATAAATTTCTTTCATTTATAAATTACCCAGTCTAAGATATTTTGTTATAGCAGCCAAATGGACCAAGACAGGTAGTTTCTTATGCAGGATAACCGGAATACTGTCACGTAATAGACAATAATTAGTTGTTCAGCTGAAAAGAAAACTGATACTTCATAAACTTCCATTGGGGTAGCTTACATCTGAGTTTCCTGTAATTTAGAAATATAGTTCACCTCTAGGAAAAGTAATCCATTCACAAAGTCCAAATGCTATAGATTAAATGTTTGTGTCCCCTCAAAATTCATATGTTGAAACCTAACCACCAACGTGATGATATGTGGAAGTGGGGCAATTAAAACATGAACAGGTCATGAAGATGGAACCTGCATGAATGTGATTAGTTCCCATATAAATGAGAACCCAGAGAACTCCCTCAGCCCTTCTGGCACGTGAGGAAACAGTGAGAAAACAGCCGTCTATGAACCAGGAAGTGGGCCCTCACCAGACGCCAAATCTGCCAGTACCTTGATCTTGGACTTGTCAGCCTCCTGAACTGTGAGAAATAAGTTTATGTTGTTTATAAACCACCCAATCTATGGCATTTTTGCTCTAGCATACTGAATGGACTAAGACATCATCTAAACAAAACAACCATCTGAGTATATTTGCTGAATAAACAATTTATTTTTCAATTATCTCTTGCCTATATCACACTCCTTGAGGATGCTAAGCTAGAAACCATATAAAAATCATGTATTTACAGAATGAGGTTATAAAGTCAGGGCCAAGTGTTATTACCCATCACTCTCTGGGGCCAATTCTAAAGCAAAAAAGGTGCTCCACGGCGTTGAGTCCGGCTCGGCCTCATACCTCAGACCCTCAGGTCTGCTTGGAAGACCAAAAGAGGCAAATGTCACATTGGAGGTAGAATCAAATAACCTTAAATGGCTCTTTTGGCTTCTTCACTTTCCTGAGAAATAATGGGAATATGCTCAGTATTAACTTCCATAAGAGTGAGCTTGCCCACCAAAATAGGCAAATGGTTTCTAGAGAGGAGTCTTTTACACGCTGACATTGCATTAGCAAAGCACATGATTCCAAGTGAGCTTGGAATAAAAGCCAGGTGGTGTGAATGTGATGTTTTCCACATAGCTGAAGCACAAAGTTTGGCCTGGATTGTGAGGTTTGGTGTGCTAAATTTATTTTATTTGCCTATTCAGATCCACTTTTCACCCTGCTCCAAACCCAGGAAGCTGATGTGTATGAACACACCCAAGGGATTCCATTGGTGTCTGAATTCCCATTAGATTCCTACAGTGGGAGGTTCTAGCATGAGGTCAGAAGGCAGGAGGAAAGCGGAGCAGGGGCATTGCTCCTCTAGCTCTGCTCCTGATGCTTGCTGCCACCTGGCTGCCTCTCTCAAAACTGAACACCATGCCTCCTGCTGGGCAGCTTTATCCATACCGTTTTTTTTTTTTTTCTGTTTGGGTTGCAGAAAACAGTCCTTCCCTTGTCCCTTCAGACTAGGGGTAGTACTACCTCCAGCCCTTGTTACTTTCTCTAAATCCCACCTATACATTTATTAAACTCTTCAAATAACCCCAATTGAGTGTGTGGACTCTGACTGCTATGGATGGTTTATGCTGCCATGCCATCCAGGCCCCACCCCACCTCCCCATGGCTGGAGATACATTCTAAGCGTGTGGTGAGGGGCAACAGGAAGAAGAGACATAGCAGTTTCCCACCACACCTTCCAGCATGATTCTGTGAGCATGCCCTACTTGGGGATTACACAGGTAGTTTACCCTGGTGCAGCCAGACCTGCCATTTTAGATAACAGACCCAAGAATTCAGGTCTTCTGCCTATGTGGACTCTATAGATTGTCACAGTTTCTCTCCGTTGACATACAGGGACTGGATGAAGAGTAGGCCTGGCTAAACTAGCAAGCAAATCAAAAAAGAGTTCACCAAATCTGAACAAGCAGAAAAGTGGGATCTAAGATGAAGACCTAAAACAAAGAAATAAGGAGATTCAGTAAAGTAGGCACTTCAGAATAGGTAGAAGGGAATCGAGCTGGGAATCAAAGGGAATCAGCATTTTCGGTTTGGGTTTTTTTGTTTTGTTTTATTTTGTTTACTGTTTCTGGGTTTACTTATGTGCACACAGTGCATTTAATGGGACTGAAGAAACTGGACAATGTTTTCCCCAAATTTTCCCATTTCTTCCTTCTTACAAATCCAAGAGACTTCTCCAAAGCCTTCCCTCAGCAGCAGTTTGCAGGCCGAACTCCAGGGAGCCCTGGGTTCCTTAACAAGGCCACAGGGGCCTCTCAGTGAGTGCAGGACGGGCTGCACAGGCGGGGCTCCCCGTCAGCAGCTGCCCTCTGCCTTGTCCACTCACATTAGCTCTTTATTTATTTTCCAAGTTGGGTTCTACATTGCATTTCATTTTTCAAAGGCAAGAAGGGAGGAGTCTGTTACTTTAAAAAGAAAAGAAGAAATGAGGACCACTACTCCTCTGTCTTTCCTTTGATCCACTTAGTCTCCCCAGGGATTGCAGATTCCTAAGGGCTAAGGATAATCTTATGATTCTTTTTCTTCCTATTTCAGTGCTCTCACCGTGTTGAGGTGGAGCTGCAAAATTACGCTGAAGCTGAGCATCTTAAAGTTGAAGCAATCCTAGCAGTCATCTCTTGTAACTTTCCATTTTGTTACAAAATTCCTGAGGTGGAGGCAACCGTCCTCTCTTTGAACACCTTCAGGGACAGAGAGCTCTGTATCTCAAGAGAGGAGCCCTCTTTATGGTTCAACAGCTCTAATGACTAAAATGCCTGTTGTTATATGGTCCCAGATTATACCTGTGTGTGACTTGGTCATTTTGTCCTCCAGATATGCACAAAGTAAGTCTACTTAGCCATGCTCCTAATATTTAAATTCAGCTATTAAATAATAAATCTTTTCTCCCATCTAAAATTTCCAACCTGGTCTGCCCTTGAGTTAAAATGAAAAAAGAAAAAAAGATAAAATTTCCAACCAAGTTCTTCACTATACTTACATGAATTCTTATTTATCTATGTCCCATTTAAGAAGTAAGGCCCAAACTAGAATAATTTAGATGTGGTGTGACCATGAAAAGTAGAATTAACCTGGATACCACACCAGTATTAGAAGAGCCTAAAATGTTATTACATTATTTTTAGCAGCTCCATCACACTGAGAGTTCATTTATAGTTTGCATTAAATAAACACCAAAGTCTGCATTCCTCTATCTTGTTCTCAGCCAAGTTTTTTTTTT